>WURV02147913.1:0-17954 GCA_011762755.2 Epimenia babai | reverse complement strand
CCGGCTATTGCCCCTATAATCATTGGACAAAACGAACTTTTTAGGTGTCAAAATCTGTCCTTGATTGCAGAGACTGTATTGGAATGGAATCATAGTTTGCACCCCGGTTAACTCCGCAATTCCTGAGCTATTGATAATAATAGAACGGACAATCTCATGAACCAGTGATCACAATCTAGGTGAATAAATTATGGCAATATGACATTCATTTTGGTTGAGAGGTAAAAGTGTCTTTATTAATTTTCCCCAATTTTGTGATGAAAATAATATCGTATATAAACCACGTGACCGATGTCTCGCTTATGTCACATACATATATTTCTGGCCCGGGGACGGTTTACCATCGAGAAACTTGGTAAAACCTATTTATTGTCTACTACAGTATCTATATGTGCCACATGTAAAGCGATCACGTTTAACAACGAACTAAACGTTTATCGCCGAAACGATCCTGCGTGAGTAATCAGGAAGTCGACAGTAGAAACATGAAATGGTCTTAAAATAATTCGAAATTATTCATATAATTCGACAACGAGTATTTCCCTTATTATTTTTGAATTCCGCCGTCTGCCATTAGTGTCTCTTAAGATATTGATGAACAGTAATATTGGAACAACGACATACAGTGTTATATAGGCACAGCAATATACGGTGGTATGTAGACACAGTAACATATAGTGTTATATACACACGGTAATATAGGGTGTTATATAGACACGGTAACATACAGTGTCATATAGATACGGTAAAGTACAGTGTTATATAGGCACGGTAACCTACAGTGTTATATAGGCACGGTAACGTACAGTGGTGTATATAGACACAGTAACATATATGGTAACGGCGGGGTTTTGGTGCTACGTTATAATTAATTGTCACTCGCAATATAGTGTTATAAAAACACAGTAACATAAAGTGTTATATAGACACGGTAACATGCAGTTTTATATGGACAAGTCTTATATAGACACAGTATCATACATATGGACACAGTAACAAACAGACACAGTCATATATAGTGTCCTATAGACACAGTAACACACCGTGTTATATAGACGCAGTAACATACAGCGGTTTATAAACAAAGTAACATACGGTGGTATATAGACGTAGTAATTTACCGTGTTACATAGACGGAGTAACGTATATTGTTATATAAACAAAGTAGCGTACGGTGTTATATAAACACGTTACCATATAGTGTTATGTAAACACGGTAATATAAAGCGTCATAGAGACACAGTAACATAGTGTTATATCAACACGCTACAATGACATCGGCGTGATTGTAATATAGCCCTATTATATGATCATTGTTACCTTTCTAATTTAAGAAGAATTTTACGATGAAACATAGATATAATGCTATACAAACATCAGTCAGTTTTGAATGACAATCGTTACTAGATTAGATTGTATTTTGATATACAATGGAAGGACGTGACTATGAAATTGTTGAAAATGTCATCAAATGTCGAGATTTTGCCAACAATAAACCATATTATCAAATCGCATTTGATATTGAAGATGATTTAGTCAACTGTCGAGAGGGTATGTGTGATGAAGAATTCAACAAAAGCGATAATCTTACTGGTTCTACGTCATCTCTATCAGTGAAAGAGAAATCAGTCATATGTAAAAGTCCTAATAAGAAAAATGCGAGAGGTCACCGGAAAAGTACAAAGAAAATGGGGAGGCTCCTAGAAACCGAAATCAACAACTCGGTTGGGGAGGGGATTGAGGGTATAAGCGAGGTGGATAGAAGCACGGAGTATGTGAAAACTGAGAGTGAAAAAACGGATTGGGGCATATCGGCCGTAACTGTGACGGCAAATGTGAGTCCTTCGTACAGACGGTTTTTGGCCAAGTTTTGTACAGACATTCTAAAAAACGACATGTCAGATTCTTGACACGAAAGAACGTGAATATCTTGACCGATCAAAATGTGGTGCAGCCATATGTGATGTTCGGCTATTGCAAAAATGTGGTGCAGCCATATGTGATGTTCCGCTATTGCATGCCAAATCGAAGCACGACGTATCCGAATGGGAACAAAACATACATACATACTACAGGAGCGTTGGTTGATCTCGGAATGAACGTGTATACCCAATTACCCATACAACGTGCAGCGACACTCAAGTCGCAGGTCGTAAAACAACCAGCAAACTATCTAACAACGACTACAACGACCACCAACGACGAAACGGGTTCTGCTGTAATGAAAACTTCTTTTATCAAAATATTAATCGCTTATTTTGCGATGACATTAAAGTTGATATTATGTTACGATCGTTGATTAGCGACTTCCATACATCCAATAATAAGTCACGCCAGAGAGGGATTATTAACCACTATTGGACGCGCACGTAATTCCGTTTATCGTACACCAAGCGAAAGTATGCCAATTGCATGGACGTTATATTAGACTACAGTCGAAAGAATATAGTATCCTAGCTTTATTTGATTCGTTAGGAAATCTGCAATTAAATGACGGCGGCGGCCATTTTGGTGTATGGCGATTTGAGACCAGACACTGTGTCATTGTCTGCCGACAGTGTAGCGCCGATCACATCTGCGTCGTTTTGCGACAGAGAACGTCCCGAGGACAGCTTCATACTCCCGAGTCTCCCGGGAAAATTGCGGGTGTGGCTAGCGATGACGACGGACCCCTCTGTCGTGACCCGCTCTCAGTGCGTTCTTGTATTGTCGGAGTTTAGATGTGTGCAAGTTATTGGGAAATATAGTAACAGTAAAAAAACGCAAATCAGACTTTACACATTAATATAAACATAAACATATAAAACTCGTACATCTTGATTTTTTAAAGAGCTGTAAATTGTGTGTATATATAGAATATCTTACATTAATGTCCAAGGTGTTTAGTGTACAACCATGTGACAGGAACTTAAGAATTTTATCAGTAACCGATAATAAAATCAACGTATTAGTAACTGTGCATGACAGGAAGAGTTAAGGTCATAATATAGAGTGAGACATTTTTAATCAATTCTGTTCGTTCATCCGCTGGTCGACGTTATTTTATGTGTCGTTTTATTCTGATATCCGTCCATTGCCTATGTATTCACCGACGTTTTCGCGTATATATTATGCAAATGCCTTACTTTCTATTCCGATGCTTAACGAGTAACAATGTTTCTAGATTATAGCTACCATAGCAGTTACCTATATGAGGACCACCGCAAAAGAATACTGTGAGTTTGAGTGCTTAATGGTAATACATTATTCCATTAGATACTTACATTAAGACTATACACATTGCTCGTATTGTAAATATGCGGTATTGTATACCAACATAAGTACGATCTAGTACCTCACTTTTAATGTGTCTCAATACGCGCAGACTCAATAAGTCGATTATTGAAAACGTTCTAATATGTACACAATCAAATATGTTATAAGTAGCAGATATATGTTCCGACATGCATAGAGGCGGATACTCAACGCCAATACGTCAAGACAGCGCCTTGACGGATCGATACGAAGGTATCAGACGCGAATTATACCCTCATAGTTCGTATTGCGATCAGAAACCCACACGTGTTAAGACGGTCTCAATACAACCGGTGGAGAATTACCCGAGAAACGCGCGTACACCGGATTTAGTCCATAGTAGAAAAAGTAGCGACGCAACAAATATTAAGATAAAAAGTCACCGATGTACTAATAATTACGACAGAAAAAATACATACGTCAGCGCGGATATTGTGGCAAATGGAAGTAAATTAGCAGTTGTTCAAGCGGAACTAAGATCGGATATAGAACCTGATATAGACCTTGTTCTGTCCCGTCGAAAGTTAATTACGGCAAGGGTAACCGCTGAGAATGGATCGCGTAGTAAATCGCTGGTTTGTTTACTACCTCGAGCTAGAGCGTTGACGAAAAGTCTTGGTGATTTACCTTCTGCAGATTCGTCTTCGATTCAGGTTCGTAATGTAACTAACGGTAAAAGTACGGAAAACAACAGCATATCTGGAATCAAGATGAGTTATTATCGGAGGTACGTGGGTAGTAGACCTGAACCGACGCGCCATTGGTCACAATACGGAGACAACAGCGATACACTCGAAGAGCGAACGTCGTTTGTTTATCGCAACGGCAAATGGGTCCACGAACCGAAAAATGCTTCTCGCTCACCTCACAGACCTATGAGGCGTTTCGAGACAGAACAGAGTTGTATGCGCGGCAGTACTTCGCAACTGAATCTCATCCCAACATCCACTTCCAACAATACATCAGCGAGCCACAGCAAAGTAACAAAATCGACTTCATTCGATGGATTTGCCACCGGAAGCGCGTCACTCGGTAGGACACAGCAAGGCAAAACAGCAAAACAACACGGTTTACTTGACTATGCAAAGAGAAAATGGAACAATTTTGTTGATCAAATAAAAATTACCACGCCTTCGACAGACGATAACTCATCAAAGACGCCCGACCTTCCAGCGAAAGTCCCAAATGCATCGCCGCAGCGAGCAAAATCAGGATCACCATTAATCGATAAGCCAGAAATACCGAGACGAAACCAAGAATGCGCCCCAGATGTTCCTCCGCGAATATTCCCAAAAAGTGTACGGTCACCAACCGCGGCGCTTGATTCGGCAACTTTGGATGAAGTATCGTCTAATCACACTATTTGTCCAACTTTGTATGACAGCGATGTCGATGATACATGTCCGACCAGGCCATCTCGTCCCAAACGCGACGCGAGCAAGACCAAATCGAGTGACCTTCCTACTAAAATAAGTTGTATCAAAGAAAATCAATCAGAAGTTAAGCGCGAATCATCAAAAGCATACGTATCCGATGCTTTGTCCAAATTTGACAAACTTCTCCAATCTTTTCAGAAAAACAGTGAAGATAAAAGGGATGAGATATACACCACTATATCTGAGGTAGGACAGTTATCTGAAAATAAACCCGAGAGAGGCCCCGATTCGACGCCTTCGACTGATTTAGCTGCTCGTCGTTTGAGCACAAAGAGTAGCCATGATATTGGAACTGAAAAACCCAAACCTTTTGTTAAACCTTTACTTGATAGAGTTAAAGAATATACCCGAAAAATATCTGAAAATGCTACATCAAAAATTGACAAGAAAGACACAGATAATAAATATAAACACGAAGTAGATAAGACATGTGGGGAGTATTACAGGAGTTACGGTATGCAAACACGTACCAGTGATATCATGAATATTCAACAACCGGGTGACGCACGCGATTTGAGACGAGACAAGTTTGACAACTCTGAAAACGTTAGACTAGAGCCTCGAGCAAATAATGCTGGCGATAATAACGCATACAATACAGTACACGCTAAGCCTGCGACGTTACCAAGCGATGAGTCTCTCTCGTGTATCCAAAGCGTTGGCCGCTACCCAAGTCGAGCGTCGATCGGCAATAACAGCTTTGAAATCCTCGATAATAACAAATACTTGGATTACCAAGTTTCGACCGGTAACCGCGGTGTGTGTGAAAATAAAGAGCATCATATCGAGGACGGGAGAGGGCACCCTTGTCAAGAGTTTAAACTTTCGACCGCTTTATCTGACCCTATTGCTGGCAACATCGGAGCGATGAACGGGAGGTCGCAGACGAGGAATGATGGTCACATAGAACTTCACATTCAAGAAGACGACGAACCGACCAGTTCGTCAAGTGAGTTTGTGAACGTTAGTAGACACACTGGATACAAAAGTCGAAAAGTGCGGTCAATCGGCCCGGGTGGAGAATACAGAGAAACGAAAGAGTCAACTTCAAGTCAGTCACAGACACGAAAATTGTCGCGAACTGACGAAACGGGAAAGTTGCAGGTATTTAAGGAGCGGCAGGCGAACGCCCAACATAGGTCGGAACTCGTGATGGGTAACCATAACGGGATCGAGCGCGCGTCTCTAGTACAGTTGGATCAGGCTGCCGGTGAGAGACAGCTGACGGTCACTGACGGGAACTCGATGTCAGTCAAGACGCAGCAATGCGCAGCTGAGAGGCTTGTGGGTGAGACGGCGACAGTAGGTCGTGAGAGTCTTCAAGTAACTCGGACTGTTAGTGGGTCAGAAGCAGTAGTCGAAAAGCACACTCATACATCTCCGGAAAAGGCAGCCGTGTTAGAAAAGGCTGTGGTAAAAATACCAAACGCCGGACGGTTTACAAGCAGTCGTCGGCGTAGCAGCCACGAAACGCCACCTCCTAGTCCGTCTAATTCAGGCGCGGACACGACTAATAAACCAAGCACACCTCTCGGTTCTAGATACCGAGTGAGTACGATGAGCTATGCCGCGGAAACAAAGACCGAAACAATAGACGTTCCCTTTAACTCTAATAGCGCAATATCAGAAACCGACAGAGCTGTTCTTTTAGCAGCCATAGATGGCAGATTACGGGAGAAAGAAGCAGAATTGTTTAATCCGAACGCCGCCGATAATTGCGCCATAAATTCGTCCTCCACATTACAGAACACATCACTAGCGATGACGTCACAGAAGACGAGTCTACCATCGCGAGAGGAAGAGGAAGCGCTGGCGAGAGCCAGAATCCTGGCCCAGGGTGAGTTCTCGAAAAATATTCCCTACCGTACCAAATCGTCATAACAATCGTAAAATAATACGCATGTAGTTTTTGCTTAATAATTTTCATAGAAAGGTGTGCAATCATCCATTGTAAGATATATTATACCGTACATTGGCAACATCGAGGTCATACCATATTTCGGTAAAGTGTATCATTCATGGCATTACAAAATGACATTTAGACAATCTTGGTTCAGTAAAGGGTATCTATCTCTATATTCAAATATTACGCGTGGTCATTATATATGAATAGTGTTTTATACCATAAAAAACCGTTGGTACAATGGATATTTCCATACACCCTTTGTACATTACGAGGACGCCTGTGATAGCGTGTTTATATATCAAAGTGTGACGTGAGTGGTATGTTAATGGAAAAGCGGGAGTTGTCCCTACGCGTTTAGACCGAACACGTGTACACGTACTACGTGTATTACAGTCGATACCCCATGCATGTACGATTTACACCAGAATAGTTACCAAACCGGTAACGACACATTATACAAAGTGACTGGGTACATGGGCGATACCTACACCGCACGTCACAACAATAATCAGGTAGACTGTGTAGAGGTTTCGGGTTTTCCTAACCTCTATTGGCACGATGAGCACACTGTCATATTAAAGCGGGCTGTATATTTGTGTAATATCTTTTCAGTTTAATCTAAGATCATTTTAGTGAGACAATATTGATATAATCGTTGACTCCCATACCTATGAAAGCTACCTAAGTATGAATTGATATTTAATTACAATGGTGGTGATTTGGTGTCCCACAAACATTATACTCGACTTTTGTATTACTGTGTTTGTATTATTGCAGTAGAATTTGGGATAATACTTCCAAATCCCCTCTGTAAAATTGTGTTCAAAGTCCAGAAAAAAAACATAAGATAATATCAATAAAAAACCCATACTGCCCACACTATTCCCTTCTTCTTTTATCAATCAAAATGTTTAAAGTTCCATCAGATTATTGAATTAAAAACCTACTTAATAATCATGCTTTTTATACTATCAAGAATTCAATGCCTGTTTTCAAATATATCCATTAAGTTTAAGTCTCATAACATAAAAAATTGAGAATGAGTTTAAAGAGAACTTTTCCAGAACAAAGGAAATTTTTTGTCTTTCTTCGACTGAACTAAGTCTGTAGAGTAAATTAATATTTGCGAGTGTTACAAAACTTTCAAAATTACTACAAAATCTAAATTCACACAACATGACTGGGAGAAAATAAGCTAGCCCCGTAGATGTTTGCCGTAAATATTTCTGTTCAATCGAAGTACTATAATCGAATTTGTCATTTAGCATATTCATAATGTCTACAAAATGTGTATACAGTGTGTAGTGAATGTGTGTAAATGTGTAGATAATGTGAAGATAGTGGGTATGAAATGAGTATGTATATCGCCCAGGGGACATATGTATTATCACAGTACTAAGACTTCTTAATGTCTTTATGTAACGTAGAAATATGTAGGAATGTAATGAATGGAATTATTCTCGTGTAATATGCAGTTAAATTGTGTTTTGACGAATAAAATTAAGTTTTGTGGTGCATATCTTATTGTATCGTCCTATATATTGCGACTCTTTTTATCTTTTTGTTGAATAAAACTTCATGTCATATCTTTTGTTGCAACATGAATGACAGTGCTTCTATTCACAAACTCAGACATGATACACCGCATGAATTTCCGTCACTTTTTCACAGCCCGAGCCGGAATGGGCGGGCGAACAAACCTGCGAAAGCGGAACTTGATCGTCGACGAGGAAATGATGGAGGTATTGTTTTTGCGCTGCATCATCTGTCAAGATCGCTACGACACGGACGACCGCGCCCCGAAACTGCTTCCATGCCATCACACGTTTTGCCTACATTGCCTAAAAGAGATGTTTCGTGTAGAAGCCGAACACAGACAGTCACTGACATCGGCGTTCCAGGAGATGCCAACGTTCGTAAGCATCAATTGCCCAACTTGCCGCGAAAACCACATGATCAACGACAGTAATTATCGCGACCTCAAATCAGACCAAAAGGTAATGCAGACGGTAGCACCATTTGGTATTAAGCATACCGATGGAGAGAACAATCGAAAAACAAAGCTTGGAAAATCAACAACAGTTCGATTATTTGTAATTGATTTAATTGTAATTGATGATGTAATTGATTATTCTCCATTGGGTAAATGTTTTTAAAATATAAAATAATGTATAATATATAATGATAACAACCAAATACTAATTAATGCAATCTAACCACGATAATGACGACATGCTCTCGCGTACCAAGTTATCGCTAAAAGTGACTTGCATGGAAAAATATGTGTATGCCTATTATTTTTTACTCCTAGTATAATCAAATGCCTTATTGTAACAGAATAAAGTGAATCGATTCAATTTGCATGAGCTAAATTGTAAATTGATTTCGCTTATCCACAATCCTACTTAGGTAGTATGTATCGTATGGGTAGATTCATTACGAGTGGTAATCCTTCATTCTTGATGGTATTGGATTTCTGCAGGTATTGGAGCTCTTGGAGATTTCCACAATACCCCCAAGAGAGCGAGTTGGTTACTGTAAGAAACACCGTACGCAACCGCTGGACTTCTTCTGCGAATCGTGTGTCCAGTCTATCTGCAGCGACTGTCGTGTGCTTGACCACAGCGAACGCGATGAGCATCTAGTCCACGATCGAGAGGCGGCTTTGCGACTGTACGCCCGTGACGTTGGCTCGACCATCTCCAAAGCCGAAACTGAAGAGCAAATCCTGGAAGAGATCGAGAAGAAAATAGAAACGACCATCGAGAACGTCGAGACGAAACTCACAGAAACAATGGACAACATTCAGGGAATATTCGAGAAATTCAGAGCGAATATCAACAGTAGGCAGGATCTCCTACTGGGTAGGTTGCGTGACGAAATTGATGAAAAAGTCGAGAAATATTCAACGGATCTCGATGCGATCACTCAGCGAGTTGACGCTTTAGCTGCGACGCGGGCATGCCTCGTACAGGCGAAAGATGACGAAGATGTGGAACAGATGTTCATCAAACAAAAAACTGGTAGTGACATGCTCAGCGATCCTCTTGACCTTATTAGTGACCCGTATTCGGCGCCAAAGGCCAGTTTCGTATACGAGAAGAGAGACAGAGCCAACGTTATGTCGACGATATCCGACCACGGTATTCTGATGTTCGAGAGTTGACGCTGGACTTATACTGACTGTAGCTACCGCAATATCATGTCATGGACGCATCAAGTGATAAAGGGGACGTAACAACTCGCAGATATAAACTAGTTACGATAAATTAATAAACTCTCGTGAAAAATGTCAGGACAAATAACCAGGAATAGTAGCCAGTTTATCGGTTACGAGGTCTACTAGTAGTCCCATGTTTGCCTGGTTACGTGAGTGTTTTCTCACAAGAGAAAAACCTCAATTCATAATTGCCAAATTTAGGACAAGATGTCCAAGATAGATCGTCTGATCTGGAGTAGAAATACAAAAAAGGTGCAATGACACGTATTCTCCCTACATATATACATTAGTGCCAATGTCATATGTTATATGTAATATGTTTATGTTATATGTTTATGTATGATGGCGCCAAACAGTAGAAAACATTTTGTTACTTTTTCCATCGTATTATGTATTCCATTATAAAGTTATAGTTGTGCAGTTTGTGTCATGGATTTTGTGTGTACTACTCTTGCGCATTATATAATATTTATCTTACCGCGTACATTGAATTGTTGGCCTTATATAGTGACAAAATAGTAAATATATTCACCGAAGTGACGCTGTATCACGATGATGTTTACCACAATCCTCATAGGAGATTTCACTACATATCTATATGATTATACAGGACCGTGCTCTGAGCTGCGTTGTACTCGTCAATTCCGTTTAAAAATAAATCCCAGTGTCGCGGTCAAACGGAAAAATAGTATAATTAGGCCTATATTCGAAAAGAAAGAGCAGTCGGTCAATATGCGGCTGCATGCAGTACGGAATGTCTATTAGGTCAAGTAGAATTACTAAACATTTGATACCATCCCGAATTGATGGCTTTATTACGGTTATTTCACAATCAATCGTTATGTTTCACTTTCGTTTACATTCCTACTCTTCGCAATAATACCCGATTATCAATCTTCATCATTTATATTCCTCGCCTTGAAATATGCCGTATAGTGGTGGCGGTATAATATGCTGCGTATTCACGGTGATTTGTACTGTACTTAAATTTTATGCATTTTTAAAAATACATTGTTACTTTGAATATTGGGCGTGTTTACTCTTGGAAACGTCGTGAAGTATTCAAGCAAACAAATTGATTTTATGAGAACTGAGAAGATACTACACTGTGTAGGAAAATACAACCATATATACTGTACGTGATTGTGATAACCTACGGGAATGGCTTATTAGTTACATCCACAATTTGGGGAAAACTAGCTAAGGAAATGGTTTCCTTGTTTGGGGAAGCAGTTAGTCGAGTGGTACACGCAATGGCCTCGTCACCGCAAGGTCGCGGCTTCAAAACCGACCAGCGGTCGACTTCCTGCGGGGATCCTCAGCAAGTCATTTAGGTGGAGTCAACCCGTCCCCAAAATGGTAGACATTAGACATCATTTTTGACGGGTGATAGGTGTTGAATAGCTGTCATGAATATCGCATTGTTAACTGCATCTGAGAGGGTATATTACCTGATATTTGCGTTATATATATATATATATATATATATGACGTTCCCATAGTGGGCGTGTCGCCTCTAGCGTCACATACAATCAGCTCCGTCCCCTGGGTTTTATCTCACCCTTAATATACCCGAAAAATTGCGTCTTACTCTTACTAGACTTCGCCTATCATCGCATAATCTACGGGTAGAGCGAGATAGATGGTGAATACCAAAGCGATTGTGTCGGTGCGGGAATGACGTCGAGGACGAGTATCACGTGGTATCGATATGATGTCGCCCTCCAGCAGCAGTGTTTGAAGCTATATTTCACATTTAAAATTTCGTCCTAACTGTTATAAATTCGCAGAATTTTTAACCTCGGAGAACACTATGTATACATTTTTCACGTTTTGCGTTTTTTTGTGTTCAAGAATGTAAATGATTATTTGATTACATGAGCGTACACAGCATTACACATTTGATTATTTTGTATACATTATGTTTGTTATTCTGTTGGTTTATACCAAAGAAAAGGAAATTTTAAATATATATATATATATTCTCTTAATTACCAATATAAATACACGAGAAGCGATCAGTCAAATAACACAACGGTTTCTCTATTATTAATGTGATTCTTACGCTGATTTAAAGGCGGCACCGTAACGCAGGCGGGCAAAATAAAGATGAGATTCCCAACATTTTATAAATAAATCGGATGTTATTGTAGAATGATGCTATGGTTATTCACAGCCCGGCCTGATGCTACCGCATCTACTGCAGAAAGGTGTATAAATGTTGTCCTTTCTACCTTCCACCTCGAAGTCGTGGATATCCTAAAAGTGTCGCTGCGGTCAAAGCCACTAAGTGACTCTGGACCCGACGGGGGTAGCCAAAAAGTGAGCGGTGGGGAAATCTTCCTCCCCAATATCAGATGAAAGTCTGAGAATCATGGGCAGCTAAAGTCTGCGAGACTATGCGCATACCAACAAGCTACCAGTTACGTTGGAAGGTAAAACTGAAAAAAATTAGGCGTTTTTCCGAAAAACGTACGTAACTTCGCGGTAATATATATATGATGCCAATTTGACAAATGTCTGGGAAGAGGGCAAATGACACAAAATAAACCCATTACTCTATAAACCCCATTCAAAATAGCTTGTCTATTTAACAACGACTCATTACCAATCCAATTTGACATCGACAAGAGGCCGTTCATAAAAATAAGTTGCTAACTACGACCCATTACTCGGAGAATCCAGCGTATTAACAAATGACCACGGAACGCCACCCTACGATTAAAACCGATCGAATAATCGCCCTAGATCATTTGCATAGATTTATTGCGGTCATAGTTTATTGTGTTATATAGGAGCTTTATGGGCCTTCAATATCTAAAAGGATATGCACTTTTAACAACGCCAGCATAAATAACTATACGCGTCAGTCACGTAACTTTAACTCAGATGAAGAAAAGATATATACATGTTCTCAATCGTTAATTTTTACCAAACACCACCGAAACTGCATCAATGAATTTACATAGTCCATCATTGCTGAAAAAATAGAACTGTTCCGCGAATGCATCATTTCAGACCAAAAAAAATCATGTGGAAGGTTGGAATAGGCGTGTCAGGAAAATGGTGCGTCCGAATCCAAACATTTCGGAATTCGTTGGTACTCTCAAACAAGACTAGGTCGATACCAGGATCAGACTGTTCCAAAGCGATGCCTGCCAACAACAAGCAGTAAAGCGGCAGAAATAGGTCTATATGACATTAGGACAAGTACAATGACTTCAGAACAGGAAACAAAACTAAGCGCTGGTGATATCGACCTGCACGAATTTCCGGAGTCAGTCGGGCACATCTGACATTTGGGATAAAGATTTTCTAATTAATATATACTATATAGACGGACATGTTCTAATATATATGTATTATACTACAATTTTAATTCTACATTTTCACACCCAATTACCGGAGGTGTTAAAAACGCTCTGCCATTGTTAGTTGGCATTGGACGAAACAGAAAAAGATTTTACCCGTATATATAGCCCAAAAAATCATTGAACGAAACTGGAGTTTATATGTAACAAAATCTGTCCGTAATTGCATTGGACGAAAAAGAGAATCCCCTAATGTACACCTGCAACTATAGGTCGGTCGGTAGTGCACCGGACCGTGGGATCAGGCCTCACGGATGCGAAGATTATTTTGCAATTCCTAACCGTGAAAACATACAGAAATTACACGAAACTAAATAGTGACGTAATCACCTTTTTCTTAGGAAAAATGTTTCCATAGGGCGTGTTTTAATTATTTCATGTAATTGTACGGGCAATGCGGATCTGTAATGTGACTGATAAACTAAATATTTCTCAACTGAAGTTCAGAGTAGCTTCATATGATCATAAATCATGGTTTACTTAATAACGAGGACCTTGATATATAATAATAATAATAATGCTCTCTAGCTGATAAACTGGTAATGACATTCAATATACTGTAGGCAGGCACACGTATCGTAAGTCATTAATCTGCCACCCATTGCCCACGGCCCAGGGACATCCGTTTGACACACGCAGAAGGCCTACAATCGTATACACTATACGAGTCCCGACAGAGGTAGTGAGCAGTCACTTCTCTAAAGAAAAGAGAAAGGTAAGATATAACCCATGGCAATAAATCCTAAATGCAACGTATAGTAAGTAATGCCGGTACAAATTGTTAATACTTCCTCATTGTGAAAACGTTAGTTAGCATTGATTGAAATTGCAACTGTCTTTAGTAATTCTTGCTAACTGTAAATTTAATACTGCTCGAGGAATAATAACGAAATTATTACTCTTTGTGTATAAAGTGTTATAAATCAGCGTCAGACTTTTTTCCAAGGTTTTAAGTGAAAAAGTATGTTTAGGCTCTTGCCGTCTGTGTTAATTGATACTTCAACGTAGGCAAGTGGAAAAACAAGTTTGCGTTTAGTTGTTAGGAATGTGAACGCGTTCGTTTAATGCCGGTAACAGCGTTGCTTTTTGTCGTCTTGAAGGTTTTGTCAAATAGTGCAATGGCAGATCGCTTAAAGACAGATGCCATGTCGACACCTAAAAGGAGGTAAGTTGCTTTATTTTATCCCTTAATCACTATATAGACAAATAGTTATAGACAAACTTCATAACCTTTATGTATTGCAACACACAAGCGGATTGTTTGAAACATCTGCCAAGTCGACACTGTGGGTGATCGCTTTGTTGTATCGCTACGATAACACGGTAAATTTAGTTATATACTCATAATTAACAAGGTTTATTATCGCGATACACACGTGAAGTTAAAGATCCGAATAAATACACCTACCGTACCTAGTCATTCGACTATTTTTTGGCTCTATCTACATACACACCTGTAGCAGCTATGCATAATCAAGATGTCTATAAGTAGATAATACCAGAAGAAATCCAACAATTATCATAGTAATAAATATTAGTGTATATGAATAAATGAGAAATGCGCTACGTGTTTGGGTGACGTCTTTGTGTGACGGACGAACAATGCTATCGCGTGAATCATCTTTGTACATCTACAACTCGTTACAAGAACAAGATCGCAGTACGCGACGAACCAGAATTTCTACCTTGTGTTAATTGACCACGGCTCATCATTTCGGTCGATTGGCCGTATGTAGACCTCGGGAGAGCGGTGTTTCTCATCGTTTCTGCTCATTATCAATCACACATCAATCAACTGCGCGTTAGAAATACGCGAAAAGTAGAGAGAGATTCAGTTTTATGTCTGTTTGCTCTAATCGAGCACGAGTTCGCGATGAGTAATGTTCGTGGTATTCGTTTTTGTATATTTTATTTTCTAAAACTGCGCGACAAATTTCCCTTTTCCAGTGGTAATCCGTAGAGGTGAGTGGAATAGCACTACTGATTTGTTAGGTGCCCCATGAAATTTAAATATACTCGTGTGAAGAAAAATGTACCCTCTCCTTTGAAACGTATTGTAAAGATTTTGAAAAAATTGGCGATACAGCTGTACAGATCACCCAGGAAATCCTTGGTTATGTGATCACTTTGGCGTTGGGTTGCATTTGTAACGCACTAATTATACCATCTTCTGTTTCGTTTTTTGTCACTATTTTAGCTTTGAGCCTCGCTTTGTCAGTCTTATCTGACAAATATCTGACAAATATCTGCGGAATATTAGCAGGATTGAAAAACTGGTATAACCTTAACAACTGAAACGCTGTCAATGAACTAGCAACGTCAGAATATAATTTAAGACGACCTCCACGGTAAAACATGCTTTCGTGGCGATATAATAATTGAAGACGTGTGCCTTAGCAACAAAAATAATCTGAATAGGTAAAAATATAATACGGCAATGAAAAATAGGTACAATGCACACTGGTACACTGGTATAACACTGGTAGACTGGTATATAACGGGGTAGGAAACTGTGAACGCAATCATGGCATGCTGTGCAGAAGTATTATTTATGCGTAATGCGGGATAGAGTTGACCCGATACCCGAAGGTTGGGTTATTAGCGGGGATTGAGCCGTCATTTGTACGCGTCAATAACCCAAGACCATGCGAATGAGCGGCATAAAACATGCAAATTCAGCAAAACACGACACATGAAATGGTAACGAGCGTTCGATAGCAAATGCCAGTATTGTAGAAAAAACGAAAACGAGAAATTGCTATTTTTTGCTTGTAAGAATCTTATTTATGGGTGGTTTTGTGGAGATCGCAGGAAATGTGAGTATCTACGTTTACTCTTTAATGAATGCGTACTTCACTATTCCATTGTTAGATTTATCAACGTTTTTTCATAATAATCTTATTTGGGTTTCGGATTGGTTCATACAATAAACATTTATCGTCGTTAAATTGTCGACTTTCAAAGAAATACTTATCAAATATAATTATATTCAGCTCGAGAAAGTGACAAAGTAATTATAGCTATGCGTTTGTATATTAGCCACTTCACTCGCTATACCCCGCGTATGAAGCGCCATTTTACTGTTTGAACTTGATCGCAGGTGTGTTTTGTGTACGTTTTATTTGTTGTCCCGACAATACCTCGATCGTGCGTTTACGCGATATCTACTATTTACATGATATCTAACAAAACGCTAAAGCACAAGAATACACAAGAAGACAGTGGCGTGACGTATTAGTCAAGATGTCACGTTACGCGCAGGACAATAGATAATATCGCATTTTTGCTGTTTTGCGCAATCATTTTTTGTATATTACTGTTCAAGGTTGTGCTTGAATATGATAGCGCATTTTGTTTCGTGTGTTTCAGCGGATACATAACAACTACACTGAGATATGTATCGTACATATATTACGTAGACAGTCAAATCGAGCGACTTATCAACAATTTACCGAATTGTAATGATTTGTGTCTCCGACTCTGTTCAACTCTCTATCGCCTCATCGACTCTGCGCATTTCTTAATTACATTGTTTAAATAAATAATTGGAATTAAATTTAATTGAAAGATATAGCTAGACGTTTAAGACATTCGACATGTCTGTTGAGCAGGTTATTATTGGTATTAAATTTAATTGAAAGACATAGTTAGCCGTTTAAGACATTATACATGTTTGTTGAGCAGATTATCTGGAATCTGACGATGTATCATCCGTAATGGTAGGCAATAACGCCGTTTGATTTGATTGTATGTAATTATACGCTGAGATCAACCCGAGGTGCGGGCCACCATCGGCACTTTAGTGTGGACTAGTTATTGCCATGTCACTTAATATATACAGATTTATGGTTAGCTTTATGGGTAGTTTTATTTATTAAAGATGGGGAAGTGCCAAAAAGCGAACTTGAGCTACAAGTTGTTAAAGCACAAGACCGGTAATCTGCAAGTCGTGGGTTTGATCACATCAATAGTAAGGTTTTTCTGTTGATTTTTATTCTATTATAATCATAGTGATAACGATATCGACCAATTTAGTAGTTACACTGAAACTGATACTGAAATAGACGGATCATCTGCCAGAAATAGCATTACTTGTTATATTTTGAGATATTCTGATAGACTGACCTGGGTATGAGTGATGCGTATAGAATAAAGAAGAATAATGCAATATAGTAGACAAAATATAATAAATACACTAAAGTGTGCCTACACTTTGCCTTTGAACAAATGGTAACTGAAACGACGAGAGTTTCGTTTTGTAGCAATCTGAAAGTGTATTCAACCTACTCGACCAAAGACACCAAAAGGTTACAAAAATCCGAGCCATGAAAACCACAAAAAAACTATTTCTTGGAAACAATTATATCAATTCAATAATCAATCCAATCAATTTATGGAAAAATATAACACTATAAAATATATATTTAGCCGCAAGTCTTATCACTAGACAGATATATACACATAGACAAATATATAACTTACACATATACATACATGCTATTTATATATAAAAAGGGTGATATGTAAATACCCATCGTAATCATAAAAATACTATCGTTTTTCTTGTAATATATTTTGTCACCATTGTTATTGCCCATATCCCCGCATTTCTACCTAAATTAACTATCAGTTTATCTAATTAGTATTCATTGCGAACATTGTTTATTTTGGTTGTACAACCGACTAAGGATTTAACATTAATATTTTGGTTGTACAACCGACTAAGG
>WURV02147912.1:0-37857 GCA_011762755.2 Epimenia babai | reverse complement strand
GGTCACGCAATCCATCTCGCCAAGTGATCGAAATGATCCAGCTTTCTTAGCCGCCAATTAGGGACACCCCCTAGTCTACCCCCGCTAGGGTGAGCTCAATGAAGCGTTTCTGCGTGCTAGCGACCGGACGTTCTGGTTCGACTGCCCTGATGGATGCATTAGCGGTCCACGACGACGTCGGGCTGCCAGGAAAACAACTCAAGTCGTGTGACGACAACGAGCTGATTCATCATCGTCGAGGTCCAGAAACGATCGCTCACTACTCCAAGCTTCTCGGGCGCTCGATCCAAACGGATGACGAGCTCGTGCGCGGGTTTTACGAATCCAATGAGGGCTTTCAGTTCGCAGGATTCAAGGCCATGCCGGGCCGGCACAAATACCCCGAAGAGCTTCTCGGCATCCAGGAGATCACTTGGCTGAGCATTCGACGGCGCGACGTCGCTTCGACTGTAGCTAGTTTTGCGATTGCTGAGCGCAAGGGTACTTGGCGACGAGAAGGTGAGCCCCAGGTCCATCGTTACGTTTTCAAGCCAGAGCATCGTCAGCGTTTGATGCAGAATGTTCGTTACTTGAAGCATTCTTCCGCCTGATCGATGCGGTACCTGGAGCGATTCACCTGAGCTTCGAAGACTTTTGCCAACCAGAATACTCGGATACTCGCATTGACGAGTTTTTCGGTCGGAAGGTTGGTTTTCTCAACCCGCGCCCTCCTCGGTCCGGGGAAGAGTACGTTGAGAATTGGGACGAATTTCGTGAGTTCGTGAATCGTGCTTGGGATCAGCTGAGTTCGCCGAAGGTTTCTCACGTAAGCGAGGAGTAGACCATGGTCGACGAGCGTAGAGGCAACGTCGACGCCATCTGGTCATCCAACGCAAGGAGCAAGCCGCAGCTCATTGTTCCGGATGGCTGCCTTGATGTCATCGAGCGTCGGGGGAAGCTGTTCGTCGTCGGACCGATGACACGCGCGAAATGGGTGGATGTGGAAGAGCCCTGTGCCGGGATTCGCTTTCGTCCCGGAGCAGTTAGCGCTTGGCTGGGAGTCAGTCCCAAAGAGCTTCTTGACGTGGTTGTGGCTGCCCACGAAATTCCCGCGCTTCGCGAAGCTGGTGATCTGACGGACGTCTCACGGGTGGCGCGGCGTGAGTGTCAGTCTCCGGTAGTTCAGCACGTCCTCTCTTCGTTTGGTCGACGGTCTGCAGTAAAAATCGAGAGGCTCGCTGCGAAGCTATCGATGAGCGATCGCCATTTGCGACGAATCTGTTTGGATGAGGCAGGCCTTTCTCCTCGCTTTCTTGCTCGTGTTCACCGGCTTCAATCCTTGATTGGTGAGCTAGGAAAGACTCGTCCTCGAACCTTGACCCAGTTGGCACAGGAAGTGGGCTACGCCGATCAAGCTCACATGAATCATGAGGTGAGAAAGCTCTGCGGCGTCACTCCTCGAGGGCTCCGTGACGCGATGTCCGAATCGTTCAAGACGTAGTCGGCGAGCGCTTCTAGATCGTGGGTCACATTCCTCAGGACTGGAGATTCATGACACCAAATTTCGGCTATGCGATTGTGTACGTCCCGGACGTGCCTCAGACGATTTCCTTTTACCAACGTGCGTTTGGCTTCACTGAGAGCTTCGTTCACGAGAGCAAGGACTACGGTGAACTAAAAACAGGCGAGACCAAGCTGGCGTTCACGTCACACGCTCTCGCTAAGAAGGTGGTTCCCTTTCAGTATCGGCCGGCGAACGTCGACGGACTGCGACTTGGTGTCGAATTCACATTGACCACGAGCGATGTGGATGGCCTCTATCGGCGTGCGACTGAAGCCGGAGCAGAGAAGCTGGCGCCACCGCACGACACCTCGTGGGGGCAACGGGTTGCTTACGTCGCGGATCTCAACGGATTCGCGGTTGGTCTCGCGACCCCGATGAGTTGAAAACACTCCCTGATTGCGGACACAATTGGGGAGACGACTTTTCTCTATTCGGTGAGCGCTTGAGCTCGCTGCTCCGCCCACCAGGCGTCATCCTCCAAGCCGTGTTTGCGGTAAAAATTTCCCAAACGAGCGTATCGTTCTGCGGCGTCAAACGGCTTTGCTTCGTAAAGCTTTCTCAGACAGACGGGTCCCAGATGAAGCGGCTGGTTGTCGAACTCGTCCAGGTGATTGGAACCCTGCATGTTGCAGCTGTGGTGCACACAATGTTTCATCCCAAACATGTGACCTAGCTCGTGCGATACGAGACGCAGGCTTCGGCGCCAAACTGTCGCGCGAACATCCTCGTTGGCGGTTTGGCCATAGAACTCTGGCTCGTAGCGAGCGAAGCTTTGAACCCCCACGCGCTCCCGAAGAGACGCCAAGCCGAACACGAAGTTCCAGGAGTCTCGAGGGTAGAGGTCCAGAGCGGTGATCGCGATCAAGCAGTAAGCGTCCGAAGGGATGCGCTTCTTGAGGGCGTCCAAAACGTCCGGTGCCAACAGCTGACGTCCAGTTCTACGCGCACGCATCCTCACCCCCAACTCGTCTTCGTCCCAGATCGCCTTCATGATTTTTACATCGAGACCGAAGTAGATTTCGATGAACTCGGCTAGCTCGGGCACCGTTGGGCTGTGTTTGGTGGAGCTTGGTCCCAACGGAAGGAGATAGATCGTTGAGCGCTGACGAGTGACGAGATTTCTCTTGGCTTGCCGAAACTCAGGAAAGGTTTGTCCGGGCTCTTTGTGGTTTGCGAGCCAATCCGACTCGTGAGGCTCCGTCAGCTCCGGGAAGTGCGAGCCCTCGGCGAACACGAACTCCCTTCCAGCTGGGATATTTGGTGGATTTCCCAGTGCAAGGTGAAATCTGTGCTGAGCTAGTGCCTCTGGTGAACTCCGTGGTTCTTCTCGATGCGCCGCGGCTGACGGCGCACGATGGGGAGCGCCCTCCTCAGGCGCTTTGGGGTTAGGTTCGCGAGCGCAGCACGAAAAGATCACGGTAAGAACGACTAGTGCCAAAGCACGCATACCGCTTTTTTACCACACCCTTTGCTATCGAGGAGCCTCAACGATCATCAGGGCTCCTCCACCACAGGCAGCCAATACCAAAGAGGTGAGGGCGACCGATGTCCAAGCTAGGCAAGTCTTCGTCATCGGTCGACCCTCGTTTAGTCTGCACTCAGAACAAGCACTCGATGTTGCCGTAGAGGCAATAGCAAGCTCCACCATCAGCGGAGTCGCTAGCTCGCTCTCCATGGCTGTAGGTGGGGCCGGAGGTGTGGCAGTCCGCAGGCTCGCCGGGACCCTCGACGCAGTTCTCTGTGGTTCTGATCTCACCGTTGACGCAGAGCTCGACGATTTCACAGCCTTCGACGGTGCTTACACGACTTTCCCGATGGTCCAACTCCCCACAACCAACGGGTGGCGTTTCACTTTGCTCGCATTCCCACGCCGGGCGGCACTCGACTTCCGTTTCGCCACACGTGCAGTGAGTGCAGCCGTCGTCGAAGAAAATGCTCGTTCCTGGAGCTAGTTCTTCGATGCCGTTCGGACCGTCAAACAGGCAGGTACGCCCTGGGGTCTCGGTCTCACCGTTGGTGAGATCCGTCGTTTCGGGGTTGTCGTTGGCGACTTGTGTGTTGTCACCGTCTCCATCGCCGTCTCCATCGCCGTCTCCCGTGGGTGTGCCAGAGTCACCATCGCCATCGCCATCGCCTGTCGGTGTACCGGAGTCACCGTCGCCATCTCCCGTAGGCGTACCGGAGTCACCGTCGCCGTCGCCAGTTGTGTCACCGTCGCCGGTTGCGTCACTGTCGCCATCGCCAGGTGTTGTGCTGCTGTCCCCGTCACCACTCGTTCCGCTTGAGTCGTCTCCGCTGGAGCAAGCGACTGAAGCGCTGAGAATGATGCTGCTGAAAGTCAGGAGTGCGAAGTTCTTCATGATAAGCCTTTCTGAGAGCCGCCGACTGGCGACTGGTTTTGATTGACGCTCGGAACGATACAGCGAGATTCACGAACTGAAGGCTTTCGATGCCGCGTGAGACCGAATGATCGTGGACTGGGTGTCAACACATCGCGTGTGAAGAGCAGATGAGATCGATCGAGCACCGTGCGTTGACTGCGAGTCAACAGTCTTCGCGATCGTGTGGAGCAAACAGGTTGCGCGCCGAGTCGTTGTCGCAGCGTCGCCGTCAGGCTCGTGCTACGATTCTTGGAGCCCGAACGCTCTTAAGAAGGTGTTCGAAAAGGGGCGGAGTATGACCGCGGCGCAGGAAAAGCCTGACATCTATCGATATCTCGACTACCGCGCTTTCCTTCGAGACTACTATTTGGAGGGGAAACAGCGCGGGCTTTCCTATCGGTCGATTTCGCGCCGCGCCAACGTGAAGTCATCCAACTACTTCAAACTGATCATCGACGGGAAGCGCAATCTGACGGATTCGATGGCCATGCGCTTCGGTCACGCTGTGTCCCTGGAAGGGAATGAGCTCGATTTCTTTTGTAACCTCGTTCGTTTCAATCAAGCGACGACAGCATCCGTGCGAGCAGCGGCTTACGAGCGAATGCTTGGCTTTCGTCGTTATCGAGAAGTTCGCAAACTAGACGCCGCTCAAGCGGATTATCACTCGCATTGGTATATCCCAGCGGTGCGTGAGCTCGCCCAGCAAGCTGATTTCGAGGCCGAACCAGGTTGGATTGCTCGTCGCCTTTCGCCAAACATCACCAAGACTGCGGCCAAGAAAGCGCTCCAAATCCTATTCGAATTGGAGCTCCTGGTGCGTGAGGACGACGGCCAGGTCACCCCGGCTGAGACTCTTGTGACCACAGGGGTGCGGACTCGAAACGTTCATGTCGTCAGCTACCACCGGGAGATGATGAAGATGGCGTCGGAAAGCTTGGACAGGTTTCCCGCCATGGAACGTGATATTAGCGGTCTGACTCTCTGCTTGGGTGCGGAGGGGGTGACAGTCCTCAAGGAGCGTCTGGCCCGATTTCGTCGTGAATTACTGGAACTTTCGGACATGGAATCCGACCGAGCTCAGGTGATTCAAGTGAATTTTCAGATGTTCCCGCTTTCGAAAAAGGGTGAATCATGAACCCGAGAGTTGGTCTTATTGGCATTCTCGCAATGCTGTCTCTGCTGTTGGCGGTTCCTTCCGGCTGCACTCAAGGGACTGAAACGGGGAATCCGGATGTCGCTCAGCTCTCCTTGCGACTGACTTCTTCCGAACCGCAGAGGGTTGCTCTCGGAACGCAGGCAACGGCCACTGAGTTGACTGTGTCTACTGTCCGACTTGCATTCGAGAGTTTGGCTTTTCTCGATTGCTCGGAGGAAGTGGAACAAGTTGTCTCGAGCGAGACTCTCTCGTTCGTCGACTCCGAACCATTGATCGTCGCCGCCGGGACCTACTGTCGTGTCGACATCTCATTCCTCAACACAGGTGAGGAAGGTTCGCTTCAGCTCGATGGCACACTTTCCGATGGTAGCTCGTTGAGCGTGCGCGCTTCAGTGCCCGAGCCGCTGCTTCTCGTACCCAACCATGTACCGACTTCGGCATTGGAGTCGATCTCGGTCGAGGCTGGAGCTCAGCTTTTACTCGTTGCTGATGTTGCTCAGATGTTTACGGAGGGGGCGTTGAGCGACGTCAACGAAGGGCCGGTTACGATCTCCGAAAACGAGAACGCCTGGGTCCTAGAATCTTTGTTTGCTGGCTTGATGATGTCAGTGGAACTTCATCGGGACAGCGATGGAGACGGGCTCGTGGATCCGGAAAGTGTTCCACTCATGGTCAGCCTGTCCTCCTTGGAGCAGTCAGCCCCCGAATGAGGTTCTTCCGTTTCAACCGCGAGCTCTGCCTACCCCTTGATGTAAGCCATGATCCCGGCGACACCGTCTTGCACCACTTGATCTTCGGCCGCTTTCTTTGAACCACCGTAGAGAATCCCGATCCAGCACTCTGCCAGATTCCGCTGTTCCTGGGTGAGAAGATCCTTGTCCGTGACGGAAATGAATAGATAGATCGCGATGCGAAATCGGTTGAACTCGCCGTTGGTCTTAGCCCACTTGGGTACCCAAATGTCTGGGTTGTCGTCGCGAAACGTCTGGAGCTTCTTCACCTTGTGTTTGTACCGGCCGAACTTGTAGGCGGCGGTTCCGAGCGTTCCAGCGAGCGCAACGCCTAAGAACACCCAGCCGACGACGGGGATGGCCGCACCGACCGCCGCACCAACGGTAAAGGCTACGCCGAGAGCACTCCCGGTTCCAGAAACGAGAGAGAACGCTGCGTTCGTCCCCGCTCGGTACTTTCGTCGTTTGAGCTTCAAGACGACTTTGTACAGCAGCCATTCCATCGTGGGCGGGCCGAGCTTTCCCGTTTTTTTGAGTTTCTTCTTCCGCTCTTGTTGCTTCGTGAGTGCCCGGTCGATGAGTTTTCTGAAATCTTTGCGGTTCCTGTAATTCGCATCGAAGCGGTCGAGCACCTTTTGGCATCCCCATGCTTCCTTGACCTCCAAACCAGCGCTGATTCCACTTGTAATCACTCCGAACACACCTGCTACCGCGCCAGTCCCTGTGACAACCTTTTCGGCAAGATCGCTTTTGAAGACGCTGGAGATCGCCATGGCCATGGTCGCTCCTTTCTGAAAGCCGCTGGGGATGAGAAGCAAGAGAGCATCGACTTTCTCTTCTCCATCCATGTCACGCCATCGACACGTCAGAGAACCGATGCTGAAGAGGACGGTGATGAGACCGGGGCCCGAAGCCCAGCTGCTGTCCGTGAGGAACGACCATGGTTCTTGACCTGCAGGTTGCCCTTGTAGAGCTGCCTTGATCGTGGAAGTCGTCGCGTCGGCGAGTGCGATGACTTCCTCGACCGTCCCGTACATCTCTTCTTCATCCTCAAGAACATCTGCCACACCGCCGCTCATGACGATGCGCAGCTGCTGATCGAGAACACGCTCGCGCTTCTTGTGGTGCTCCTGCCGGGCGATCTTTGCGAGTTTCTTCGTCGTGGGGGAGTTTTGTGCGCGCACTTGGAGCGCATGGGCGAGGACGATTTGAAACGAGATGAGCCGTTTCTCGAACTCCCGTTTTTGCTTCTTGTCTTTGATTTTTGTGAGCTTCCTCGCGTAGGCGAGCAGAAGCTCGTCGGCTCCTTCTTTGGGGTAGTAAGGCTTGTTCGACTTTCTTTTGGGGATGTTCTTCTTTTTGCCTTTGCGAGCCTTTTGGGGCTTCTTCTCGGCCTTCTTCGGGTCTTGTTTCAGACTTTTGAGGTTCTCGGCGATGACTTCTTTCAGGCTCTCTTCGTAGGCACCATCTGCCCACCAGGGATCTTGGGCACCGTTGTCGACCTGTTTGGCCATGTCCCGGGGTGCGATCTTGACGCCACCACCAAGGCGAACTGACTCCTCCACCTCATATTCGTCGTCGTCGAAGTCGCCCTCCTCGTCGTCTTCGTGCTCTTCTTCGTAGTAGACGTATTGCTCCTCGATCTTCTCAGGCTCGCTGTCTTCATCGTCATCGATTGGTGGGGTCCAGAATTTTCGCTTGAGCGGCACGAACTTGCCTGGACAGGACTTCCCATTGTTGTCGTGCGGAGACTTGAGCTTGTCTTTCTTGTCGCCGAAAGGGCTGATCTTGATTTGCTTGCCGCAGGTTTTGCACTCGTACTCTTTCACACCGGCACCTTTTGAATTCGGCGGACGGTAACGAGTTGAAGCGTGCAGAGACAGGTTTTGCGTAAGTTCGGGCGGCCGGTTTGCGACCGATCGGAACAAGAACTCATCAACAGCTCACAACAGGAAGTGAAGCAGTTTCAGCGCTGTGCCTTCGTCGTGAACTTTGAGCACTTCCTTCACGATTTGCAGGTGAGGACGGGTTGTCTCAGTTTCGGTGGAACTTTCCTGAATAGCAGTCAGAACTTTCACCCACTCAACACGGAAAAAGACTCTTTCCGCCTGGTTTCTACTGTTGCGGCGTCTTTTTGAGTTACGCTCGCGGCGCGGTCCGTGGGGTGATCCGAATCGAACTTGACCTGTGTTCAGGTTCGACGGGACAGCATGTCCACGCGTCGGCGTTCAACGAGGTTTTCAACACCGCGAGTATCTTTGATGGCAATGCGTAACACTTTCCCGATTCTAATCATTGGCACGGCGCTTTCTCTCTCGAGTTTCGCTTGCTCGAGTGACGATTCTGAGGGCACTTCCAGCGATGGCGACGGTAGCACGACAGGCGGCACGACAGGCGACGGAGACACGACCGGCGGCACCACCGCGACGGAGACACGACAGGGGGCACGACCGGAGATGGTGACGCGACCGGAGGGGTGAGCGGCGACGGAGACGCGACTGGCGGCATGACCGGAGATGGAGATGCTACCGGCGGCATGACTGGCGACGGAGACGCAACAGGCGGCACCACCGGCGATGGCGACACAAGCTTCGATATCGGTACGGTGATGATTGACGACCGAACTGTACTGACGAACGCGGATGGATTTGTTCTTTACTGGTTCGATCCGGACTTCGATAATCCGATGAACTCTGACGGTGGTGGCGTTTCTGGCGCTTGGCCCGCTGTCATGGTGTCGAGCCCCACAGTTGCAGCTGGGCTTGAGGTAACTGACTTTTCGAATAGCCCGAGTGGTCAGACGACCTACAAGGGCTTTGCCCTTTACACGTTTGCTTCGGACTCCATGCCAGGTGTTGCGACTGGTGAATCGGCTGCGTGGCCGCTCGCCACGACAGCAGGTCCGCCTCAGTAAGAAAGAGCAGACCTAGTTCGAAAAAGGGCTCGTCTTTCGGCGAGCCCTTTTCTGATTTCTCTGTCATCGAGACCAAGTCGAGCGGTCTCTCTTGGATGCGACTCGTTTTCGATCGCTGTCCTGGCGCGAACTCGGATCAAGAAAAAGCTACTTTGAATCCATTGATTTCAAAGCCGGGCACAATGACTTCTGACAGAGCCGTTTCCACCGCCCGTGCGCTGCTTTGCGGAGGCGGGCATCCATAGATCGCCAAGCTTGGATCCTCCTCCGCCGTTTCATCGAGCCAAACTCGTCGAGACCATTCGATCATGAGCGGGAGATGTGAGCTGATCATTTGTCGATCTCTTAGGCTCAACAGATGGGAGGCAATGAACTTCCACCCGAGCTGGCTGTGCTTCACCTCGTCGCGCAGATGATCTTTGTTGTACTTGCGACTTTGAGGGTCTGTGCACTTCTCGTGGGCGTCGAGGAGCCAACGGACGGCGATGGACTCGCAAAAGCAGCCGGCAAAGACGAGCCGGAGAATTCGCTGATCCTTCTCACTGGCATCAGGAAAGGAAACAGGACGCTCTCCTCGCACTGTAAGCTCAGGAACGTCCCCGTCGGAGTAGAGTCGGACGAAGTCCATGCAGATCCCCGAATGGCGGAGTTCATCTTTTCGGGCTGATTCCACCATACGGATGAAGTCGTTCGTTCCAGGGATCGACTGAAGGTCAGCGAGAATATGCTCAAAGGCGAGCGACGTCGTTCGTTCGCCGCGCGCGCGGGAGAAGAAGAACGCCGCGAGCTTTGCTCTTTGTTCTTCGTTCGGTTCGGTCATCGGATGACCGGGAGCGCGCAGCCGCATAGCAGTTCGTCGTAAGTGGAGCCGTCTACCCAGTCGTGCTCCCGACATGGGGATGCGTTAGGGGGATCGTTTGGTAGGCAGCTGCAAGAGATCCGTTCTGAAGGAGCGACTTCGGAGAAGGTCATGTAGCAGACGAGCTGCTCGGTGGGCTCGCAGTCTGCCTCGGTCGTCGGTCGCGACAGGTCGCACACACAACTTTCTGGCTGCTCCCAAGGATGAAGTTCGCCGGGTTCAGCAACTGGGTAACTGCAACTCCACCCTTCGCAACTCCACTGCTCACTCGGGCATTCATCCGGAGGCGCTTCTGAACCGGCTCCTGCCGTGGAGCCGGTGCTTGTTGTTGCGCCGATTCCCGGAGGATCGTCTGTTTCGTCGACGCCCGTCGTTGCTCCGCTCGTCCCGCTACTCGATGCTTTGGGATCATTCGTGGAGCTACCCCGTGACTCGACGTCAGTGGCATCACCACCACAGGCCTGCGCCGGAAGACTTGCCAAAACGAGGAGATTGAAGAGCTTGTTCATCGAGGAGGGAGCCAGCAACAAGTATGCCCATCTCCGAGTCTGGATGGAACCTCACCCATCCTTTGAAACCCGGCGAGCCCGTGTTGCTCCTGAGCTTTCCATGATTCACCTAGTGGATCCTTCGGTATCCAGCTTCCTTGGGGGCAGCACTGTTCTCTCGAAGAGAACTCGCGTGTGGTATCGGTTGGCTGTGTCGAGATGGCGAAACGAGATCTTTTGACGGCCTCCTCCGATTTTCAACGTGTGGTGTCCCTGCTTCCGAGCGCCACGGAAATGATGGCTGATCTCGGCCTGGCCGAGTGTCTGTCGGCGGTTTCTCATGCCTGCGATTTCCCTCGAGGAATTGGAGACATCCCGGTCATCACCAAGAGCATCGTTCCACCAGGGCTTTCCAGCCAAGAGATCGATCAGTTCGTCTCGCACACCCTCCACGAGGGTCGGAGCCTGTACACGGTCGATGACGAATTGCTTCGAGAGATCGCTCCGGACGTTGTGATCACTCAAGCGCTTTGTGATGTCTGTGCCGTCAACTACGAGACCGTGACACGGATCGTGGGGCGTTTGGAGAATCAACCGCAGCTCGTTTCGCTGAACCCGACATGCTTCGAGGAGATTTTCTCAGATCTTCTTCACATTGGTGCGGCACTGCACGTCGAAGACGAGTCGGAGCGTCTTGTTTCTTCTGCTCGTGAACGTCTGAAAACGTTGGAGCAACAGGTGGCGGGAACTGAACGTCCGCGAGTCCTGAGTCTGGAATGGTACGAACCACCTTTTTTTGGTGGGCACTGGGTTCCGGAGCAGATTGTGACGGGCGGTGGGATCAGCGTTGTGGGAGCCCCGAGGGAGCGAAGCGAGCGTCTGAGCTGGTCGACGATCCATGAACTCGATCCAGATGTGATTTTGCTCATGCCTTGCGGTTATGACCTCCAGCAATCCGTTGAGCTGGCCGACGAACTTCGTGGGCGCCCCGAATGGGAAAAGCTACGCGCTGTGAAGGAAAGGCGTGTTTTTGCGCTGGATGCGAACTCTTGTTTCAGTCGGCCTTCGATGAGAGTCGTGCTCGGTGCGGAGCTGGTTGGGCACGTCTTGCACCCAGATCGAGTTCCGCCGCCGTCAGGGAACGAATTATTCGCGCCACTTTTTGGCAGGACGCCATGAACGATCGACTCCCGACATACGGTCACGGGGACCCTCAATTGTCTGGTCAATTGGTTTCTCTTCACGATGAGGCCGTCCGGCGCAACGAACCCATGTACTTCGATCCCGATCTGGGCCTTTGGGTCCAAACGAGCGCAACCTTAGAGAAAAACGGCAAGTGCTGTGGACGAAGATGCCGCCATTGTCCCTTCCATCGAGAGGAACAAGAGAGGGCAGGGCGCTCGGTGCTGCGTCCTCGATAGGCGGAACCGAACATTCTCTCGTTCCAAACGCTAAATCGTTCTAAAGTCCGTGATCGGGGCATGAAGCCGAAGATTACGACTTCCAAATACCTGGCCGTTGAAGCCGGTGGTCAGATCTTTGGGCTAGACATTCAGGCGATTGTGCGGCTGGTGACGGCCGAACCCAGAGAGTCTGGACCAACGCTTCTTGAGTCGGGGATCTTGCTTAGCGACGATGCTGTCACTGTGGTCGATGTGAATGTTTGGCTCGGTGGCGGTTGCCACAAGAATCGGGAGCGTGAATATCTCATTCAACTGCGACCACCTCACGCTGACGCGGCGCTTCGAGTGAGTCGAGTTCTGGAAGTGTTTGAACTGACGTCCCAAGAGATTCAAGCCGCACCTGGGAAAGAAAACGAATTCGGACGAGGGGCGTTGCTCGGTTACGGTCCGATGAGGAAGTTGTCCGCAACACTGGTCCGTGGTGCTCTCTCTGCCAATAGTCTGGCGTTTTCGACGTTGGCCTCCCATGGACCGATCCGGCTCGAGCAAGACAAGCTGTACGCTGGAGACCTTCGTCTCAACGGTGACGAGGGGATCGTTGATCTCGTGAAACGCGAAACAGGCTACGGTTGTACGATCTTTCAAGACAACGTTCGAGTCGCCACGACGGCTCGTCGCGCTGGAAGCCAGGTGAGGGCTGTGGGGTCTCGGGCCAACGCAGAGATCTCAGCGCTCGTTCCTGGAAGCGCGCGCGAATTTCGTGGCGTCACCAAGACGATTGGAAAAGAATGAGGGATTGTCTACAAACCGCTCTTCGATCATCAGTATCGAGTCGTGGGGATGGTGGCCAGCTACCAGGAAGTCTCCGGGCGTCTTTTCCCGATCTTTGACGTCGGGAAGCTCCTGGAGAGCGCGAGTTGACCAGCCCGGCGCTTCAACACCAGGTTGCTTCACTCTCGGGCTGACGCAACAGTTCTTCGACGTTTGCATCAAGAACACGGTAGCCAACGTTGCCGTAGAGAGTCTGACGGCCTTCGTTCAGAAGCCATGTAGGGCTACCGACGCCTCGTTGATCGTGAGCTCGTTTCGTGTCTGCAAGAAACTCTGACGGCTCGCCTCAGTCCGACCAACCCTTTCCAATTCGCAGTTCCGCGTTGCTGAAGAGATCCATAAACTGGTGACGCAGCTGCACGCGGTCACTCCACTCGTCTTGCAGTTCTTGATTGCGCCGCTCGGCGATCCAGGCCCAAACGCAGAGCATGTCACTGAAGTAGTCGATGTGCAGAGCGAGCATCGAGGGTTCCGTTGCCACGAACGTTGTCACGGCGACGAGAAGCCGTGACAGCGCACAGGAACCTGGGAGGCCGTCCGAGCCTCACCCTTGGGGGTGAGGCGGGCTCCCGGGATGGAAGGGACTTGAACTGACGCTTCCATCGTCGAAGAGAGGTCTTCGTTGACCTTTCGCGCCAAACGGGTGGACAATAAGGGATGTGCTTCCCTTTGCCTTCTGTTTCGCTTCCACTGGTTCTTGCCCTGGCTGGTGCGTCTGCTTTCTCCTGCGGCTCGGACAACGATGACCCGAACAACAGTGACTCCGACTCGGGGGAAGATGGCGGCGGCAATGGTGGTGAATCGGCTCAAGGAGGAGACGGCGACGGGGACAACGCGGCTCCGGCTGCGTTCTGCCTGAGCGATAAAGAGTGCCGAGAGAGTGGTGGTGTCTGCGATACTGCACTCTCGACTTGTGTCGACTGCCAGTCGGACACGGACTGTGGGCAAAACGAACAATGCCGAAGAAATCAATGCGTTGAAATCGTACCTTGTGACAGCAGCAAGGATTGCCCTGTCGATGAGATTTGCTCGGAGCAGACAGGTTTCTGCGTCAACTGCGAAGGGGACAACGATTGCGCTGATGGGGAGACGTGCGTGTACTTCTCTTGTCTGACGAGCTGTGACTCGGACAAGGATTGCACAGAGGAAGACGCCGTGTGCAATACGGATGAGTCCGTTTGTTTGGATTGTTTCCAGTCAGCCGACTGCGAGGACGGTGAATTTTGCAACATCGTTGGTGAGTGTGCTCCCCGAGTGTGCCCCGAAGACGGGGCGTTCTGTGATGGCACGCAGGCTGTGTCCTGCAACGAAGACGGAAGCGGCTTCGTGAGCGTAGACTGTCCGGACGTCTGTGAAGAGGGCGCGTGTTCGACTTCAGGATCGTGCGAGACAGGAGATGAGGGGTGCGAATGTTATCCGAATGACACCTGCAATGGCGATCTTTCCTGTTTGAGTAACCTCTGTGTAGATGAAAGTGGCGGTGGCACCGGAGGAGGGGGCAGCGTTTGTACCCCTGGTGGCAGCGCGCCGACCGTCTACATCCTTCTCGATCGCTCGTCGTCCATGTTCGACCCGGTGGATTATTGGACGGATTTGAAGACGGGCCTATTGGCGGCGATCGATGACGTTGACGAAGGTCTACGGCTGGGCTTCAGTACCTACACGGGCACGACTGTCGCCTGCGATGGGTTGTTGGACTCCGGCGTTTTGGCGACGAGTAGCCACACCAGTATCGCCGCACACTACAATTCGTTGGAAGCCCCTGAAGTGAAAGGTGAAACCCCAACAGCGCAAGCGATTGAAGAAACCGTGGCGCTCCTGGAACTTGATGGGAACTCAGCAGGCGCGACGATCGTTCTCATTACTGATGGCAACCCGGACTTTTGCGATGATGGCTTCGACAATTGCGCGACGGATGCCACTATCGCCGCGATCCAAGAAGCTCATGGCAAAGGTTTCACGACTCAAGTCTTCGGTCTCGGAAGTCTCGTGAACGACGCGTATCTCGATTACTTTGCCCAAGCGGGGCAAGGGGAGTCACCGAACTGGGCTACCGGGCTCGATGTGTCGGAAATTTTTGGAGCTATCCACAGCCTCTGCGGCTCGTCGTCAGATTGGCAAACGCTTCACGCGGCGAGTTCATCAGCCGGCACGTTCTTCCCGTTGGCTTCGTACAGCGACAGCGAATCCACGACCACAGCTACCTCCATGACCGATGCGACTTTGCTCGCTCAGTCAGTAGGTAGCTTCCTGCAGTTGATCGCTGATTGCCCTGAGTGAGCGGGCTCAGATCCCACCCATGAAATGGGTGATGATCGTATCTCCACTCGTGTTTTTGACGCGCACTTCTGCAATCCAACCATTGTCTGGACCGCCGATGTAGGTTGCTATTTCGAATCCGGTCTTGGTGAACATGACCTGTTCGTTTTCGCTAAAGGCGACGTGCCTCACTGTTGTCGAGGTGGACAAATCAAGACAAGCGAGAACCGCGGCGTTTACTTTCATGCAGCGAAACGCGTGCATTTTCTCAACGTCATTTCGATTCGAGACGTCAATCATAATCGTTGAACCCCAAGAATCATTGCTGACTCCCGCTGGAAAACTAGCCGCGAAGTGAGTGTCTTGCGTCCCGTTCGTGCCCCAGTCTCGCTGAACAGCGACTTCAGGATCGGTACGGAAGGTCGAAGTCTCTGTGTCCAGTTCAAGCCCGTTTCCGGCTGCGTAAGTTTGACCCGAAGCCATGGAGGAGCAGAGCAGAGCTCCCGTCGCGTTGATCCCAACAGCGACATCGCCATCAGGACAAGATTGAGCACTCAAGGCGAAGTCGCTTCCGTCGTAGGTCGTGTCCGTGTCTGCATCAGCTTCACAAACAAGCGCCCCTGCTGAGTTGATACCGGTCACCATTCCGGCGCTGCAATTGGCACCACTCAAAGCGAAATCGGCCCCGTCGTAGGTCGTATTGGTGTCGGTGTCTGTATCCTTGTCAGGGGCGCAGACGAGATTTCCTGAGGAGTCAACGCCCGTGACGACCATCCCAGCAGCGCAGTCCTTATCGCTTAAGGCAAAGTCGGTCCCGTCGTAGGTCGTGTTGGTGTCGGTGTCTGTATCCTTGTCAGGCGCACAGACGAGACTTCCTGAGGAGTCGATCCCTGTGACGACCATCCCTGCTTCGCAATTGCTGTCGCTCAAGGCGAAATCATTGCCGTTGTAAGTCGTGTCCGTATCGGTATCCGTGTCGATGTCGTCCGCGCACCGAATGGTTCCATCTGCATCGATAGCAGTGACGACTTCACCTTTTTCACAAGCCTGGTCGTCCGTACTGTGGACATGATCGGCGTTGTGTTCGTGCTCAGGCGCGTTGTGCTCATGATCCGCTGCATCGTGCTCGTGAGCGGTTTGATCATGATCGTGGTCGGTCAACTCGTGATCGTGGTCGTCTGACCCGGTGCAGCCAAAGGCTTCTGTTGTACAGAGGAGGGAGAGAAGCGAGTTCGAGGAGAGATATCGTTTCATGCGGGCGCGCCTAGCACGCGTGCTTGAACGAAAAAAGCAGGCCGAGTTTTCCGCTCAGTTCTCTCGCCAACGGTTCCTCATTTCACAACAACGCCTGTTCCAATGTTTCCAAGGCCCGAGCCAGAGATGCGTTGCCGCCTTTGCCGGCGTAGGCGATGGGAACCTTCTGATTTCTTGCAGCGCGAGTGGCTGGATCCGAATGTTGATGGGAAATGGCCTTGTCGCAAACGATGATTCCGAAGACGCCACCAGTGGTGATACGACGTACGGCTGCTGAGACCTGACGGTTGCCGTCCGTTGCCGTATCAATCCAATCCGTGACGTCGGCAAGAGGCCCAGGGAGTTGTTTCGTTCGCCCAGAGAAAGCACCAAAAATGAGAAGGCGACCTTCCTTTGCTTGCAAGGTCAGTGAGGGAAACTTCTCCGCAAATCGGGCCATGATGGGATCGGGTTCGATCTCCGAGGCGACCTCTGGCTCCGCGTCAGTTTCACTCGGAGGAGGTTCTGAGGACGGCGTTTCGGCGAGAGCAGCTTCTGATCCCAGCTCGGGAAGAGAGCGCACTGAGTGAAGGAGAGCGTTTGCTGCCGCGCTCGCGGGAATGCCTGCCGTCTTAGGCCGCCGGAGTGAATGAGCTTGGCAATATCGTTCCACGCGCTCCTCGAGAACCGCACGTTCATAGGAATCCAGAGCGGCGCGAATCGAACCCACCACATCAGCCAAGTCGCGACGCGCGATGTTGAGATCGGATTCGATGCTTTGGAGGAGATCGTCGAGAACGTCGGACATGGGTGGCTCTTAGCAGAAGATGAGTTCGGCCCCATCTCCTTGATTGTCGAAGGTGAGGGAACACGAACCTTCGGTGAGTAGCCGGAACGAAATGCGCGTTTCGTGTCCTCTTCCAACGGAACTGAGTTTTGAATATTTCAGCGACAACCGCAGTTGACTGAAACGAATCCACTGTACCCAGCAGCTTCACCAAACGAACCTGCGGCGAATCCGGGGATCGGAAAGGGGCAATCGAGATGAACGGCGGAATCCACAAACGCGCGACATGAAGTCGCAGTGCAGCTCCCTGAGAGATTGACGACTTCGTTTGGAGTGCAACTGAAATCTAAAGTCGAATGAAGTGAGGTTGGCGCTGCTCCGGTTGCTGCGCAGAGTTCTTGACCGTCGACCGCGAGCGCGACCGTTCCCGAGCCTGAAAACACCTCGCAGTTGGCGATGATTCGCGCCTGAATTGACGAGGCTCCACCTTGGCCCCCGACGTTGGTCTCTCCTCCGAACCCACTGAGATTTCCTTCGCCTCCGGAATCGTTGAGCTGTCCGCCTGAGTTTGGTGCGCCACCTGATGCCGGTGTGCCTCCTGATCCCGGTGCACCAGCTGAGCTAGGCGATTCGCCTCCCTGGTTTCTCGGTCTCTCATCGAGATCGTCGCTGGAGTCTTCCTTGCTCTCGCATGCTGAGAAGGACCACGACGCAAGGAGAAGAGTAATGACGAAGACGGATCGGACTGGTCTCATTCGAAGGCTTCCTGGCTCCAGGAGATTATCACAGTGACTAGGCGCAAGCGCTAAGAGTACGCGCACATTGTCTTACTCGTCGCGGACGAGAGCTTCGGGTGTTCTCGATTCCGCACCCGAGTTATGATGGAGCTCATGGGGGACTACGTCGGAAGTACGCTTGCGGCTGGAACCGTGAAGGGCGTTTTTGTTGTCGTTCATGCAGGTGCTTCAGCCGAACCTGGAGACTGGGAGAAGTTTCTTCAGTTGCACGAGAAGCTTGATTATCGTGCGTGTTTGGTCGTTTCGGCGCCAGGGTTCCGGGGGCTTTCGGCGGCTCAACGGAAAGACGTGTCGGACAGCTTTCACCGACGTGGGCAGACGCCGCCCGTTGGTGTTGTCACGGCAAGCCCGATTCATCGTGGGATGATCACGGCGATGAATTGGGTTTTAGGAGGCGCCATGAAAGCCTTCTCGCCCCAAGCGACGGAACGTGCGCTGGCCTATGTCGGAGTGACCACTGTGGAAGCCCAACAGGCCGTTGCAAAGAAGGTGGCGGGCTTTGGATCGGCTCTTCGAGCGGCAACGGTTGGTGATTGGGGTGTCTTTGATGACCTTTCTGCCTAGCTGAGATCGGGCGCGTCGACGTTCAGGGCGATAAGAAGAATCCGTGGTCGTGAAACCTTGACGCGAGTCTATCGAGATGGATGGGCATCCGCGACCCAAGGGTGCTTGCCACAGTGCGTGAGTTCATCGATGAAACGAAGATGGCTCCGGACAATCAGGGACGACTCGTTCGAACCAGTCGAACGGTTTTCGTGAGTATTTGTTTAGCTGCTATTTCTTGCGGTAGCGTTGATGAAGGTGAGCAAGAACTAGAACTCCGTTCTGGCTCCGTTGAGAAGAAGCAACATGCTTCCATTGTTCCAGGAAAACGAATCCTGCTTCGATTCAAACAACCCGTGCAATCGCGGACACTGAAGAGTCTCGAACGATCGGGAGTGCGTGTCCATCGAGTCGTCGGTTCCCAAGGAGCGATCGCCACGGTTGGCGAGACACATCCCGAAACTTTGGATGCTGTTGATTGGGTCACGGAGTTTCTCCCTGAACATAAGTTGTCGCCCGAGATCCAACGTTGGGGCCTCGAGCGACGGACGCCTGTCGTTGTCGAACTAGATCTATTTCCCGGCTCCGATCCCGAAGAGCTCAAGGACGAATTGAAGCAGGATGGACTCCGCGTGTTGGGCTCCGGAAGTACCGGTCGTGGAGGGCGCCTGACAGCCCAGCTCATGGCGGGCTCTTTGGAGTCCCTGCTGACGACCATTGCGACCTCGGACGCGGTGGCCTGGGTTGGGGTACGCGGCAAGCGCGTCTTACACAACGACAGCTCGGCGTGGGTGGGGCAATCGGGACTCGATGGTGGTCAGGCGATGCCTCTCTACGACAAGGGGCTGTTCGGACAGGGTCAGATCGGAGCTGTCCTCGACACGGGTCTCGACGTTGATCATTGCTTCTTTCACGACGCCGCAGGAACTCCCGCTACGAACGTGGGGTGGAGCGGAAGGGATGTGGACGCATCGCACCGTAAGGTTGTGGCCTACAATTTCATCTACCAGAGCGACAACTCAGCCAGCCCAACGGATTGGGATAATCATGGTCACGGAACACATGTGGCCGGCACAGTTGTCGGGGACGGAGGTACCCTTGGGAGTCATGACGGGTCTGACGGCATGGCTCCAGCCGCTCAATTGGTCATGCAGGATGGTGGCTACACGACCGGAGACGCCTGCTCCGATTTGGCGGGACTGGGTTGTGCGGTCGTGGACCTCAAACCAATCTTTCAGCAGGCCTACGATCGAGGAGCGCGGGTCCACAATAATTCTTGGGGCGACCGAGAAGATCAGAGTGACCAGAACACGTATAGCCAAGGCTGCGTGGACGTGGACGAGTTCATGTGGAATCACCGCGACTTCCTTCTCGTGTTCTCAGCCGGGAACTTTGGTCCGGACGGTGCCTCGGCGATTAGCCCGGGAGTCGCCAAAAATTGCCTGTCTGTCGCCGCGACCCAAAGAGGGGATGAGGCGGACAAGCTGGCCAGCTTTTCCAGTCGAGGGCCAGCTCACGACGGACGGATCAAACCAGACGTCAGCTTTCCTGGGTTCAACGTGGTGTCCGCCGCCAATGATGGAGACATCGGCACGAACAACTGCGGGATGGCATCGTTGTCAGGCACTTCGATGTCGGCGCCTGGTGCTGCCGGAATGGCACTGCTCGCACGCCAATATTTTGTCGATGGGTTCTATCCGACTGGAGAAGGCACGCCGAGCGACGGTTTTGCTCCCAGCGCCCCTCTTCTCAAAGCCACTTTGATCAACTCCTCGGTCCCCATGGATGAGTCCGCAATCCCATCGATGGATCAGGGATGGGGGCGCGTGCAGCTCAACAAGACGCTCTCGTTTGTCGATTCCTCTTTTGGTCTTTTGGCATTGGATGAGGAGCCAGGAGGAGGATTCGCCGATGCGGATGAACTGCCCGTAGAGCGAAGCTTCATGGTTAGTCCGGGTGCTGCTTTTAAAGCCACTCTCGTGTGGACCGATTACCCGTCGAACCCGGCGGCGAACTCCAACCTAGTGAACAACCTCGATCTCGTGGTCGAGGTCGATGGCACGGAATACCTCGGCAATGTGTTCAGCGACGGCCTTTCAACCGTCGGAGGTGCAGCAGATGAGCTGAACAACGTCGAGCAAGTTTGGCTCGAAGACGCGCCGGAGGGGACCTACACCGTTCGAGTGGCACCCAAGCAGATCGCGATGGGGCCGCAACCCTTCGCGCTAGTGGTCACCGGCAACTTCGAAAGTGGAGGTGACGTCGACGGGACCGGTGGAACGAGCGGAACGGGTGGGACGGCTGGTGTTGGTGGAACAGATGCGAGTGGCGGCAATGACGCCGGGACAGGTGGCGTGTCGAGCGTCGGAGGAACTGGCGCCGGAACGAGCATGGATTCGGAGACAATGTCTGAGGGGGATGCTGCGCGGGGATCGGACGAGGGGGGATGCTCTTGTCGAAGCGCCCCAGCGAGGAAGGCTAACTGGTGGCTCGCTCTCCTCGCGCCGGTCGTCTTGATCGGAGCGTCTCGGAGAAAGTCGACATTCAAATGAACCGCGCACATCAATGAAAACGGGTGGAATGGCTCATCGGTAGCCGAGCGATTGCAAACTCACGGAAGCGCATTCCTGTGGCGTTTGTACTTGTCGTCAGTCCGCGGTTCGATATCGTGACCAGAACTACTTTGCGCGCTTTTTAGTGTGCTGGGTGGTGACCTCCTCTCACCGTCACGAAGCGCCCACCCCCAAGGAGTCTTACCCAATGAAGAAGCTTGCGTTCGCCCCTACGCTCCCCCTCGCCATCGTCATCGGCATGAGTTCCTGTTCCTCCGAACCGGAGGAAAATCGAATGGGATCGATGTCCTCTGATGAGAATTCTGGGGGTGCGAGCAATGGGGGTGACGGTGATGGTCTGGGTGGCCGTGATGAGCAGGGAAGCAGTGACGGTCCTTGCGCTAGCGATAAGGATTGCGACCGAGATAGCGTTTGCGATCAGGATCGAAGAGTTTGCGTGAACTGTTTGACGGATGCGGATTGTGCAGACGACGAGATTTGTAAAGCCAACACCTGCGAAGGAGTCACCTCTTGCAGTAGCTCGAAGGACTGTCCCTTGGACGAGGTGTGCGCGACGGATCGCGGTCATTGTGTCGAATGCGAAGGTGATAACGACTGCGAAGACGGTTCGACTTGTTTGGAAAACGTTTGTCGTACGTCTTGCGGCTCCGACAAGGATTGTCGTGATTCCGATCAGCTTTGCGAAAAGGATCTGGGTGTGTGCGCCGATTGCACTCAGGACGCAGACTGCGCCGAGAGTGAGCACTGTACGAACCTGACCTGTCGCCCCGATGTTTGCGAGGAGGGGGAGTCCGTGTGCGATGGAAACGCGATCGCATCCTGCCTCGATTCTGGGGCGGGTTTCGGAAATCCAAGCGCTTGTGCACCAGGGCAAGTTTGTGAAGAAGGACGAGACGGCGCGAGCTGCATGATCGACGAGAACCCGGGAAGTGGTGGGAATGGATCTGGTGGCAGTGGCTCGGGTGGAGAGGGCTCGGGCGGTGAAGGATCCGGAGGTGCAGGCTCAGGTGGTCAAAACGGAACAGGGGGCGATGGCGGTGGGTGCGTCCGCGCAGCGAACGGCGAATGTACCGTCACTTTGGGGGTCACTTACAGAGACTTTGATGCGAGTCACTCAGACTTCCAGGCTGGTTGTTCCGGGGTTGGACCGACCCTTAATTTGGTCAACGGAACGCTCACGAATGGGAAACCGGTGCCTGCCACTGATGGGGTCGCGTCCTGCACCACCAACTTGGCGGAGTGGTATGTGCCGAGCGCCAACTCGACGGAATTCGTTTCAACGATGGTCCTCTATGAAGAAGAGGGGACGGGCACCTACGCGAACCGCTGGGGGGCGAACGGAGAGAAATGGGAGACCATGGCGGGCGGAGGGAACATCGGTGGATTGTTCAACGGAACGCCCTTTTTCTTTCCAGTAGACGGCATCCCGAACGCTCGAGGTGACAATGCTTCTATCGCGCAGATCTCCACCACGGAGTACGGAATGTCAGGCGCAGTGTTTTCTGAGTTAGCCCTCACCGGAAATGGCCCATTGCATAACTTCGGGTTCACGTCCGAAATCACCTTTGTCTTTGATTTCGAAGCCGCTACTTCCGGTGTGATTCGTGTCGTGGGAGACGACGACATCTGGGTATTCGTCAACGGGAGCTTGGCCATCGACCTAGGGGGCGTCCATTCGACCCTTGCGGGTGCTGTAAACATTGAGGGCGGGGCCCCGACATTCGGTATGTCGACGGGGAACAGCTATGAAGTGAAGATCTTCCACGCGGAGAGACAAACGACAGGATCTTCCTTCCGTCTTGAGGTCAGTGACTTGGCCATTGCACCCAACTGAGTCGTCGCCACCTGCTCTGAGTGTGAGATGCGTGAGTCGTTGAATGAGAGTTCGGCCTCACCTAGGGACATGCCATGATGAGCTTCCAGGTGTGTTCTTGCCAGACACTGTCAGGAGCATGGTCACTACATTTCCAGAGACCAGGAGTCACGTTGCAATCACCAGGATTTTCGAACCATGTGATGCATTCGTAGAGAGAGCCGTTGTGCACGACAGTTTCGCCGCATGCCGTGGCATTTCCGTAAAAGTCGAGATCTGGAGATGCGCAACCTCCTCCGGTACCGGAGCCTCCGGTTCCCGCACCCCCAGTTCCTGAGCCCCCGGTGCCCGAGCCTCCAGTTCCCGAGCCTCCAGTTCCCGAGCCCCCGGTGCCAGAGCCCCCGGTGCCGGAGCCTCCAGTTCCGGCACCTCCGGTACCAGAGCCTCCGCTTCCCGACGACATCCCTCCGGTGCCGCTTGTGACGTCTACACAGAAATTGCTCAAACACGACAGGTCGGCGTTACATGTGTCGTTGGGGTAGCAGGCACAGCCTTCGTCGCCTGTCACGCAGCTGCCCTCCGTTGCGCATGCCATCCCATCTGATGCGCATCCGTGGTCGCACATCATGGTATCGAATCCGTCACCAGTAGCTCTGCACGTGACCAGGGTGTTCTCTGAACATGTCGCTTCGTCTTGGTCGCAAACATCGTCCAGGCAAGCACCAGCCGAGCTGCAGAATTGGCCATCGCGACAATCTGTATGGTTCGCACATTCGCTACAGATACCCAGTGCAGTGTTGCAGATTTGATCCAAGCTCCTGCAATCTTTGTCAGAGCTGCAAGTTGGCTCGCATTTGGTCTCGTGGCAGATTTCACCGTCGGAGCAGTCCGCTTCGCGGACGCATTCAACGCAATGATTGAGCTCGTCAGAGCAAACTTGGTCGGTGTCGCAATCCTTGCTGCTGTCGCAGCTCGTGACCTCAGTGCAGGTTGAGTTTCGACAGATTGCATCAGCATCGCAGTCCGCGCTCTCTGTGCATTCGACGCAAACACTTCGGGTGGAATCGCAAACTTGGTCGGTTTTCTCGCAATCTCCATCGCTTTGGCAAAAGGACTGCGGAAGCTGATCCGAGTCGCTCTCACCATCGGAGCGCTCGCCGTCACCGATGGCATCAGCTTTTTCATCCCCGGTCGCGCTGGGTTCGCTTTCTGTGGAACCTCCGCAGTTTGCTAGGAGAATAGCGACGACGTAGCAGCTGGCGCTGACCAACCGGATCTTGGGCCGAGAGAAGATCTTCACAAGGGGATGATTGCTTTGCGCTGGGTGGGGTGCAACTCGTCAAAGTGGATGCATCGCCGCGTGAAGAATCATCAACGGTTGCAATCGGTTGTCGCTTCGGCCGTCTTTGGCGCCTGTGGGGTGAGGAAGCATTAGAAAGCGAGAGGCTCGAACGGAAGCTCGGAAAGCGTTTCCTTCTGATCGTTTCTCGTCACCCGAAGGGGTGACATTTTTGTCGCCTCATTGCTGCGAACTCTCGCGGTATTGGGGTCTGTATGACCGCGTTGAGAACATTGCAGATCGTTCGTCCTGGATTGATTCGCCACACGCAGCACGCCACCTTTCGCGCGCTCCCTTTCGTTTGTGGCCTTCTTCTCGTCTTTGGTTGTGGCGATGCCGAAGACATTGGCGCGCATTCTCATGTGCGCGGTGTGCAGCAGACTTGGGAAGAACAGATCGACTGCTCGGAATTCCCAGTGTGGGAAGTGACTTCCTATGATGGTGGTCAGTTGGTTCAAAACAATGGCCAAGCGTTCCGATGCCGCTCGTTTCCTCAAAGTGGTTGGTGCGGTCAGTTGGGCTATGAACCTGGGGAAACGGCCAACCATCTTGATGCTTGGGAATTCGTTGGGGAGTGCCAAGCCGGCACATTCCCAGAGCCCGTGAGTTGTACTGGAGCTCCGCAGTGGAGCCCCATTCCCTACGGAGGGCTCGATCGAGTGGTTCATCAAGGCGTGCTCTACGCCTGCAAACCATGGCCGGCGAGCGGTTGGTGCCAACAAGAAGCTTATGAGCCGGGAGTCACTCTCTACTGGCAAGAGGCTTGGGACATCGTCGGCCCCTGTGCCTGCCAAGATCCCGGTGGGTTCGACCCCGTGGAGGAGTTTCATTGGCAGGCAGGAGGAGACGATGAACCATTTTCCAGGATGGTCGCGCAGACTCCAGCCGTCGCTCAGCTCAACGACGACGACGGGAACGGTGCCGTTGATGGTCGGGACGTTCCCGATATCGTTTTCGTTTCGTTTCCGTCGCCCTTCTCGCAACCGAACGAAGGAGTTTTGCGAGCCATCAGCGGAGATGGATCGGGAGAGCTGTTCACGGTTGTTGATCAGCTGACGCTGACGAATTCTCCAGCGGTTGGGGACATAGATGAGGATGATCTCAACGAGATCATCGCCGTAAGAGCACCCAATGCTGCAGGAACCCAAGTCTGGTCGTTGAGTGCAGGTGCAACCGGTGCTGCTGTCGCGGATCTGGATGCAGATCCCTTCGCTGAAGTGATCGTCGTGAGCCGAGGCTCGGCAGGAAACACACCTCTTCAAGTGTTTGAACACGAAGGTGCGCTCAAGTGGGATGTGCAGGGGAACTTTGGGGGAGCTCCGACAATTGTCGACTTGGACGACGACGGACTTCCCGAGATAGGGATTCTGAGCGCGGGCACAGAGTACCGTGTCTACGAACATGATGGAGCTCTGAAGTGGGCGATGCCTGTCTTTGATGGATCGAATCTGACGAGCGCCACTGCGTTCGATTTGGACGCGGATGGTCAAATTGAGGTGATCTATGCAGACGAACGCTCTCTGAAGATTTGGGACGGGGCGACGGGAGTCGTTCGGTTCGAGCAACCAGTAGGTCACGGGACGGCGCTGGAATATCCCGTTGTGGCTGATGTCGATGGTGACGATGCGGCGGAGATTGTGGTCACGAGCATGTCCCGACCGTTCTCAAATGGTCGGACGGGGATTCTCGTTTTTGGCGATGCTTCAGACAGCTGGGCGCCAGCACGCAAGATTTGGAATCAACATTCGTACTCGATTAGGAACGTCAATGACGATGGTTCAATTCCGATTGTGCGGGAAGAAAACTTCGCCACGTTCAACAATTTCCGAGTGAACAGCAGTTTGGTCCCCTCGTGCGCCGCTCGTTAGCAGCGCTGTTTGTCGGTCACTCCTCGTCGGACGTTGTCCAGTCTTCGCAGATCGCGTGCTCCTTCGGTTCTGACTTTTTCGGTGATTCCACATTCAAGTCTTCGTAGGGGGGGCTCGTCCTTCGAAACAGAGCAGCCACCATCACAGCTCGTCGATAGCCAGCTGTCGGTACAATCCGCGCAATCGCTGACACAGTTGTAGGCCGTTCCGTCTTCACAGTAGCCGTTGACCGAACCATTTCGTTCTGAGCACTGTTTGGCGCACGAAACACAGAACGTCATCAACAAAGCGATCCCCAAAAAACGCATCTTCACCTCTTCTCTCTCTGATTCCCGAATGCTGGTGATGAAAGTCACCTCCTTTACGGAAGATGCGGGATCGCTGCGCACAATCAAACACATAACGACCGTCGAGAATAAGAAAGAAAATAGTTCCCGAGAGCATCTCTTTTCTGTCACTTTTTCTTTTGATCGAGAGAGGCTTTTCGGTTGTCTGTTGGTGCTGCTTTTCGATGGCGGGATGAAGTCGGCGATCGTATTGAAGAGTGGGGCGACTTTTGAAATCGCTATCAGTCGGTTGAGAGTTCGTTGTCTTTAATCCGTTCAATCGACGCCAAGGCCAAGCCGTGTGTTAGCGGTTTCTTAGTTGCTACAGGGCTTGTTCTAACAGGTGGAAATTCGTTCGCTTTTTTGCGAAATTTCTCCGAGGAAAGACTGTGCGTTGGCATGACAATCATCAGACGGATCAGTCGAACTGAACTGTCGTAAGTGCCTGTCGCCGAGACATGAACAGCTTTTCATTTGTCACGGGCGAACATGTTTAGTGTTGGTCCCTGGTCTCGTGTCAGGCAAGTTGTAGGCATGTTCGTTCGTACCGGCCTTCGTCCTGCAGTTGTTCTCTGTGCATCGTCTATTCTAACTCTCGGCGCTCTTGTGGCGTGCTCGGCAGGATCAACGTCGAAGGGCGAAGACACTAGCGGTGACGACGGCAACGATGGCGTCGGTAGCGGCGATGGCGATAGCGGCCTGGTTGATCTCGATGACGATGTCCCTCGCGACGGCGACACCAATGTGATGGTTGACCCGACAATGGAAGACCCGGCCGACGAGGAACCTGATATCTGCGAAGAATATCAAACGGAGACGGAGCGGATCGAACCCGTTGTGATGCTGCTTCTCGATCAATCGGGCAGCATGGCCGAACCCCGCTGGTCCCATGCGACAGAAGCGCTCGAGACAAGCGCAGCCAATCTGGAGACGTTTGCACAAGTAGGGTTCATCGGTTTCCCAACCCATCCGATCTCGAGTGTCGATGTTTACGAAGAATCCTGTGGAGCTGAACTAAAGGTCGCTCCGGGTGGTGCTGGTGTTGCGGCCCAAATCAGCGCCTCGCTGAACCCGATGGCACCGAACAGGGGCCATACTCCGATTCGCGCAGCCATCGATCTCGCCGGTTCGGAATTTGCCAAGCCCGAATACGCGACCAAAGCGAAATATGTCGTGCTCATCACGGACGGGCAGCCGAATTGTGCCTCGTCGAATATTGGCTCTTTCTGGCAGACGGAAGATCCGAGTGATGCTGTGGCGGCTCTCAAAGAGCAAGGCATCACGACGTTCGTCGTTGGCTACGATCTTCCTCCAGCCGGCGTCGAACCCGCCAACAACATGGCCATGGCTGGAGGCACAGATGCGTTTAAAAGTGTGCTCAATGGCGATGAGCTTTCCGCCGAGCTTGAGCTGATTCGTCAGCAGATCGTTCCGTGCGACTTCGAACTCAACGAGCCACCTGCCGGCGGTGCTGAATACGTGCGTGTGACCATTGACGGCACGGACTACGCGCTCGACGATGCTTGGACTCTCGAAGGAGAGAAGACGATCTCGCTCACGGTAGGTGGACCAGCTTGCAATGTGATCCGCGACGGGGCGGATCATGTGACCAAGATTGTGGTGGAGTGTGAGCCTGTCGTCGTTGTGGTGCGATGAGCTGAGTCCGGCTTTTCGACCGGACAAGTGGTTTGCATAGAACACTTCAGCTCTCATGGAACGCTCAGTTGTGGTGGCGCATCCATATGGCACTGAGTGTGAGAAGAATGTGAGTGGAGCGGATCTCTCGTTTGTCCGTTGTCAGTTGTCATGGACTCCGCACGGGTCGCGTGAGCTAGTCGCAGCACACGTCCTTGAACTTCGCCGTCGAGCCAGGAGTGAAGGGACTGTTTGACGCTCACAGGAAAGGAACGCGATGGGACTCCCAATTTTTTCGTCGAAGACCGTAGTCGTCTTGGTCTTCACATCGATCAGCATCGCAGTGGTTGCATCCGCTTGCTCCCGACAGAACCGGGCACCAGAACCCGTGAGCAGTGTGCATCAACCTTTGCATCAAAGCTCTGCGACTCGAGAAGAGCGCAAGAAGCTCATGCCGCGAATCGAGCCCACGGTTTGGGCCGTCAAAGGTGACGTGAAGGTCAAAGGCGCCACATTCTCCTCGAGGAACGTGTGTGCCCCTCATCAATCGAGCGGAAATCAAGCTCAAATTTGGGCACGCAAAAAGGTTCGAGGAATTCCAGCTGGTGATGTTGAAGTTTCCGAGAGGGTCAAGCGGAAACCTCGCGTGCCCCTTCCGTTCGGCGTACCGAGGCAGGGCCATTTGTTCGTTCCGGCGGGTGAAGAAAAAATCCTGATGGAAGGGGACTATCGGTATCGGAGTCTCACTGTCGAGGAGGGAGCCTCGTTGCGAATTTGGGGTCCTTACGCTCGCATTTGGGTCGATGGTGACATCACCATCGATGGTCGAGTCCTAGCGTTCAACCGACGTCCAGAGCATCTATGGCTGATTTCTAGCAAACCGAGAGCACGAATCGAGGCGTCGTCGAATGCCGAGGTTCACGCATCTCTGCTCGCCCCCAAGTCTCGTGTCCGAGTGTTCGGTGATTGGTCGGGGAAGATTGTGGGCAGCCAAGTGCGTCTGGGCGTGAAGGCGGACCCGCTCCTGGTGACGGAAGATGAAGGTCCTCGCTCCGTTTGCTCGACACAGAATCAGCTGTGCCGCACTCCCAACACGCTCGACTTCGATCTCAGTGCGGACATCCAGTGCGACGCGTTTGGGCCGTTCGATCAGATTGGTGTTTTCTCAGCCTATGAAGCGGCTGGCCGCTTCGCTTACAACAACTTCTGGTCGCTGGTGTGGCCTGCGAATAATCCGACTCTTCAACGGGGAGTTCCACAATATAGTGGAAAGCCGGGAGATACCGATCAGAATGACTTCTACGTGAAGCAGCCTGTCTGGGACACGTTCAAGGAAAAGCGACAACTCTTCACAGCGCGCTTCACCAGTCAGGACCTCTACAACGAACCTGGTTTCGAGTGGGATCCGTTCGGCGCAAGCGCTTGGTCGACCATCGAATCGACGGTGAATTCTCCTCAAGACCCTAACGGGATCCCAGCTTGTTCATCGACTTCGTTTGCCCCGCTGCTAACAGACCGGATCTTGGACTACGCGGATGAAACGGATGAGATCTCACTCGCAGTGGTTTGGCGGAACGACATCACGAATTCTGGAGAAAACTCCAACAACATCCTGCCCGATGAGAAGAACCTCGTTCGCTATCAGGTGAAGATGAACGAGAACTTCTACACTCATCTCCAGTCTCAGAACGTCGAGAGTTTCGGGTTCACTACGGGTCCTGGTTGTCGTGGGGGGATGACTCCGACGACGATAAAAACGGGCCTCTTCTCCAACTGCACCGTGAGCCCTTTCATCGACGCTCAGAGAATGGCTCAAGCCAACTTATTCAACATCTTTCAGCTTCCATCGGGCTCGACTCAGAGGGCTGAAACCGGGACGATTCTCGTGAAGACAGCGTGGACCCTCGTTCCTGACAACGAGCTGTCGCAATTCAAAGACGACTACTACGTGACGCCTGCTCTTTCTTATCGTGAGACGGCGGGCGGTGTCGGTTTGTGCTGGGAGATGGACAACTACGCGTTGATCGCCATGCACATCATTCGGAAGACAGAGCTTTCTCCGTACTTTTTCTACAGCACCTTCGGGCATGTCAACACGGTCAACAACGCTGGGAACCCCAACAATCGGGAGCCTCGTTTTAACTTCGCCAATGCCGTTTCTCGCGAAAAAGACCTGACCCAAACGAACGGCGGTGCTGCTGCCCGCTGCCAGCAGGATACAACCGCGCCGATCGAGTGCCTTGTTGGCGACTCGTCCTATGGGCCTCAGTGCGTCAATCGACCTGGAGGAGTTGCCGCGTTCTGTCAGGCGCCGACTTTGCCCAACTACTATGAAGACAAGTACAGCACGGCGAACAACGACAAGGTTCTTGGGCTCGAGGAAGGTCTTCTGGGCACCCCTCACCAAGTGCAACGTCGGACCAAAGCACTCTCGAAGGTGGTCAATGATGCGGCCATGGCGTACCTGAAAGACATCGGCGTCGACGTCGGTGTCTGGTCGAAATACCGACTGATTGGGGTGCAGTACGCTCCGATTGCCGGCTCTCAGAACCTTTCCTCACCAGGAGGAGCCCGCGTTCCGCCGCCTGGGTTCAATGATTCGCCCTACGCGGCGCAAGACTACTATCTCGCCAATCCGCTCGTCGAAACCACGGATCGTTTTCAGACGTTCCAAGGCTCCATTCCTGTGAACAACCCAAACGTTGGCCAGGACAACTTCGGAAACGTGGCGATCATTGGCAGTGGAAACAATGCGAGTTCCGCAACGTTCGTGGACATGGGTGGCTGCATGGGGTGTCACGGCAACACGCAAAATGGAAGTTTCCCGCCGAGCCCAGGAAACAACGGAGTCGATAAACCCAATTTCTACACGAACAATCGTTACACGGACTTCAGCTTCACTTTGTCCAACGCGTTGCTGGCTTTGCCCGACGTTGCGGACACGTTGAGCGCGGACTCGTGCGACTTGGTGGCAGGGTTCTATGATTCGTCTACGGGAATTTGTAACCAATCGGGTCTTGACCAGAAGTGCCCGGGTGGGTCGATTGATACGGATGGCAAGACGTTGTTCTGCAACTGTGGGACGATCTGCCCCTGAGGGGACCTCCGTGCGGTGTTTCCGTTTCGTGTGATTCGGTCGCTCCGTTTAGCCAGTTGAGGTGCAACTTTCGAGTCTCGTGGTGATGGTTCCTTCCTCCCTGCGAGACTCACACCAGGAGGGTTACACTTTGTAACCAGTTTCACTGCCCTGCGTCGACAGTAGAGAAAGCGCTTCGTACCCTTGATTGGAGGTTCACGATGCGTTTGGTTCATTGTTGTTTTCCGGGGATTTCCATCCTTGGAGCTGGGAGCTTCGTCGCCTGTGGAAATTCGGGTGATGAGAAGAGCTTGAGCGGTGATGGGGATGGCGGCGGTGACGGGGATGGTGATGGCGACAGCAGCGATCCCAACGTTCCGGTAGGGATGGACCCGGTGACTGTGCCCGATCCGGATCAGAAGACCGAAGACGAGGAGAACAACTCCGAAGAAGTTGATTGGGAAGGTCGGGGGTGCGAGGAACCTGATCTGGGAACCGATGGAGAAATTGTCGTCTCTGACGGTGGCGCCGATGCTTGGGATGAAAGCTCCACCGTGGATGGAGACGGTGTGGTGACGACTGACTTCGCGACGATGTACCCCGTACTCAGCCCTGGGAGCACCTTCCCCTTGGACGAGACGGCGGGCGCTATCGGAGGGTGGGCGATTCGGCGAACCAACTATTTTCGCGCTTGGGAAGGGCTTGAACCCTACGAACGACATGTGGAAGGTGAGCCCTGCGCCGGGCGAGAAGCCAAGGACTCCGTCGAAGGCGGTGGTGGACACGTTCTCGATTGCCCAGGAGCTGCGGCTCAAGGTTTGTGCGGTGGAGAAGGCGACGCGATCACCGGGAGCAACTTTTGCTGGAAGTTGTTCGCGGGCGAGGCGCAGACGCAAGGCGGCCACTACGGCGGGATGATGCGCACGGAGCCGCGCTACATGGCCTGGGGGTACTACCGAACCGCGGAGGGAAACCACACCATCATGCAGGACTACTACCGGGACGATCCTCCGGAGCGGTTCGAGGGAGAGGATGAGGTTTTCTTTGACGACATCACGCCTCCCGGCGCTGGGAGCTTTGTGGCGAAGTCCGTGGCCGCTGGCGGTAATCACAGCTGTGCGCTCCTCGATGATGGAGACGTGGTTTGTTGGGGCGATGATCTCTGGGGCCAGTTGGGTGCAGACGGAGGGGAGCGAGCCACCAAGGTGCCGGTTTCTGCCAATCTTTCGGCGGCAGCGACCCAAGTCGTCGCAGGCCATGTGCACACTTGCGCGTTACTCGAAGACGGAACGGTCGAATGCTTTGGGAGCAACGAGTACACGCAGCTGGGAGTCGATGAATGGCGAGGAAACCATCGTGAGCTCGTCGACCACTTCGAGCTTTCTCCCAAGCAAGCCATCAACCTGCCGGCGGACGATCCCGTGGTGCATCTCGCCGCGGCGCATAGCTCGACTTGTGCGGAGTTAGAAAGCGGAGCGGTTCACTGTTGGGGCTTCGCGATGAACGGTGTCCTCGGGCGCCCGACGAGTGTCGGTGACGGCGACGCTCCCTGGAGTGCGTTTGGCGGCATCATCGGCACGGAGAGTACAAACCTCCAAGGCGTGGGCGACTTCAGCATGGGTTCGTTTCATGGCTGTGGTCTGAACGATGGTGGAGCGTGGTGTTGGGGGCGTGATTTCCGCGGTCAAGTAGGCGACGGTACTCGCGAACCTCTCTACTTCGCGCAGAGCACTGGCGATGGCAACAACGTAACGGCCCATGACCCGACGGTCCCGCACGCGGTGGTGGGCCTTCAAGGAGGCGTGCAGCAAGTGGCCGCAGGCGGTGAGCATTCGTGCGCCATTCTGGACAACGGCACCGTTCGATGTTGGGGGAGCAACCGCTACGCCCAGCTCGGTTTCGAAGGGAACTACGACATCCCTGAGAGCGCCGAGAACGAAGAAAAAGCTGGTGAGTTTGAAGCGGAACCTGTCGACGTCTGTCTGTCTCAGCCAGCGATCGACCTCGCCCTTGGAGGGGCTCATAGCTGCGCTCTCTTGGAGGACCAGACGGTTGCTTACTGGGGCAGCTCCAACCACGGCAAGCTGGGCAATGGCTACTTCGTCAACGATAGTCCGTCACCGTCGGCCGTTGAAGGGCTGAGCGATGTGACCGACATCGACAGTCACTACATGCACACCTGCGCTGTGACGGAGAGCGGTCAAGTCTATTGCTGGGGTCTGAACTACTACGGACAGCTCGGCGATGGAGGGAAGGTGGACCAGGCGACTCCCTCGCTGGTCACCGGCTTCTAGCCGGGGCAAACATTGAATTTTATTGCGCTTCGTCTCGCAAACTCTCCAATCTGGCTCTCATGACGGTGAGGTAGTTCTTGAGGGTCGCTACGCTGTTCGCCCAGGACACCTCATCGACCCCAGTCGGATCGGCGACGATTTCGTCTCGAATCAGAGCCGCATAAGAATCAATCTCTGCGCTCACTTGTTCGACGACGAGATGTTCGTCGAGCAATCGTTGCACCTGAGTGACATATCCAGCGCCATCTGTTGCTAGGCCCTGGAAGAACGGGTCGCATCCAGGTGCCGCAAGCTGATCGCCCCAGGACACTTGGTAAGTCTCGGCACAATCATCTGGCTTCGTTCGCCAATGAGGGATGTGAGCCACCGGAGTGAACGACATGGCCGTGTTGTCGAGATCCCAGGGAATGAGAGAAAACTTCTGCTTATTTTGATGAGCGTACCAATAGAAGTTGTGAGGGAAGCAAGAGCCGAAGCAATACCAGGCAGTAATCCCGTCCCAATTGTTGAGAGCATCGTCGACGGCCATGTAGGCGAGGAGTTCCTCCGTATCGGTCCATTTTTCCAGGACATCGGCGTATTCGGCCGGTGAACTTCCTGCGGTGAGTTCACTCGCGAACCCGAGGATGCTCGTATGGTCGGGCATTTCTTCGTTCGTCTTGAGGCGTTCCGTGAAATAGGCGTTGCTCTCGGAAAGGACCCATGCCTCTTTGTAGAGATTCCCGTCGCCGTCTTCCGGAAAGTGAAAATCAGTGAAGCGCCCATCGATCTGCTCGACGAGGGAGAAGAGTCCAAAAGACTGCCCGTTGATCTCGAGGCGTGCCCAATGGGATCGCGGCGCTGGTACGCCCATTTCGCGGTACAACTTGTAGCCGAGCTTTTCAGCTATCTTCGACTGATCGCGAATCATCGAATGAAAGTTGAGGCGCTTCATCCCGTAGAAGCGCTTGTCTTTGTCATATTCGCTGAACTTCACCTTCATGCTCAGTTTGTCGCAAGTCAGCATGTTGGACGCGTCGATGCAGTTACGAAAGCTGCCGTAGCCTCCCTTGAAGCGCAATCCAACTTCTCCCATCTCCATTCCCTCAAAGACGAGGCTGGCGGCGACGTATTCCTCCAGGGTTGCGTTGGCTTGGAGAGCTTCCCAGTCACCTTCTGGAAGCGTCAGCTGAAAAATCGGAACCCCTGGAAAATCGAAGACGACGTCCGAGTCGTCGCTCGTGAGCGGCTCGCCTGATTCCACGGGCTCCCCTTCCTGAGGCATGTCCATCATCATGTCGTCCGGGGGATCGTTTGAGTTCGGTGTGAGCGGTTTCGTCTCGTCATCTCCACCACAGCTCATCGTTGTGAGCGAGGTGAAAAGAACGAGCACCAGAGAAGAGAGCTGCGAGAGACGAGAGTTTCGCCGCTGAGAACTTCCAGGAGCAAAAGAAGAGAAAAGTAAGTTCGATGATTGGTTTTCTAAGCAAGCGACCACATTTTGTCATGGGGGAAGTCGCCGCCTTGTTCCCGATATCTGCCGATTTTTTCGAAGAGCAGAAGTCCAAAAGGCGAGGTGATGCGCTGTGGAGAAGTTGAGGCGGAAGCCATTCAAGTCGGCTGTTCAGCTTGCTACGGCGGGTTTGAATTTGGCACCACCGAACGGTGATGCCTCCGTTCCGGTGATTGTGGGGCTGCTCGCGCTGCGCGCGGAGGCATCGATTCGCTACGGGGAGAACAAGTCGGCGCTGACGGACCTCCTTTGAAACTTTGCGTCATTTCCCGGATTACGAGAGAGAGCAGCTTTCCGAATTAATGGGCGCGATTCCTTTCGGGACGTTTGATCAGCAAGTGATCGCTGGATTCAACGAAGAAGAAGACACCACTGGGCCGGAGGAGCCGGCATCTGGGGGTCGACGGAATCCCACGAGCGCATCGCATGCGACTGTGGTCGCGAACATGAGAGCTGCATTTCGAGATTGCTATCAGCAGGGCCTTGAGGAAAAATCGGAGATGTCCGGGCGCGTTCTCCTTCTCCTGGAAATTGGATTGACGGGGAAAGTGACTCGAGTTCACGGGCGCTGGTACGACGCTTCGGAAAAAGTGGTCGAATGCATTGCAGCTCGTTCCTGGAAGGCCGAATTTCATCCACCAGAAGGTGCCCGCACGAAGATCCAAGTACCTATCGAGTTGACGAAGAATTAGTCGAGGCGATGAGGACGCGGTGATCGGCGCGGCATCGAGTCGCTGCATCGAAGAACTGGGCGCAAGAGTGCGAGAAATCCGAGTAAGAGAAAAATCGTTCCCGAAGCGCCCGATCCACCGATACTCCAAGAGCAACCGCTCGTCCTCACTTCGGTAGGTTTTCCCTGGTCCGCGTCTGGGCTGTCCGGATCATCCGGCATTTCCGGATCCTGAGGGTCGTCAGGTTCATCCGGCTCTCCTCGAGGACCGTCGCCATCGAGATAGTCCTCGGGGAAAGTGATGGTCTTGGTGCTTGTCCAACCGGAGAATTTCCCAGCGAGGTTGAATACACCGAGTCGGACATCCACCGATTCTCCCAACTTTGCGCTGTAGTTCCCGTCGCACAGGGCATATCCCAGCATGGGCCTCGGAGAAGGGGCGCCGACCATTGCCTGGACCTCGCCATCGATCGTCTCTGCGTCGAGATTTGTCTGCCCGTTCACGTCGACGAGCAACAGTGAGTTTGGGTCGATTGCTGGAAACTCCACATAGATCGAACTTCCCCAATCTTCATCATAAGATGCGACGGCGTTGGTGATCCCATCAGAAGGAAGAGAGGGAACCAAAGTGTCTTCGACTGCACTGGTAGAAAACTCCCAGGTGTCGTAGCTGCAGTTCTTTACTTCGTACGTCGTATGGGGCGAGAGAGGTGCCTCCGGGCGAATCACCCACATGGTGAGCGAATTGCTCTCAATGATGGAGACCGTGGAGGGGACTTCCACGTCTTCGTTCACTTGTGCCACCTCGGACTTGGGTGCCCTGATCACTGATCACGTGGGCATCGCGAGTGGTCGTTTTCAGTGTTGAGATCAGGGGTTTTCGTTCGTTCTCATGAAGAGAACGAAAGTTCGTGTTGTGTGGGCGTCGTGCACAGAAAGCGACATGGCTTCGGCTGATTCTGAAAGCTGCGCCCGAACGTCGGAGCCGTAGGTTGCCTGCCATGCAAACACTTAGACTTCAGCATCAACTTCTCTTCAGTTTATTTCTTGTTCCTTTGGCCGTTGCTTGCGGAATTCAGAGCAGCGATGAGAACAAAAGCCGGGGGACGGAAGAAGACGACCCTCCTGTTGACTCCGGTTCTGGCGGGACTCTGGGCACAGGCGGAGCAAGTTCCACGGGCGGCACCTCGATGGGAGGAGTTGCTATGGCGAGCGGCGGCGAAGCAGCTTCCGGGGGGCGGCAACGGAAGCGACCCCAATTGCCAAGAAGGGAGTTTCTGCGAGATCTTGACGCCGGAGCTTTACGAGCAGTTCTTCCCATGGCCGAGGAACCGTATAGCTATGAAGGGCTCAGCGGCAGATAACGCCTATGAAGAGTTCGCCAGCGGCGACGATCTTGATCTGCGTAAGCGTGAGGCAGCTGCATTTCTAGCCAACATTGCTCACGAAACGGGCAGTCTTCGTTACGTCGAGGAGATCATTTGCGCTGATGGCGCTTGGATGACGAATCCGCAATGTGACGTCTACGGCTTTGACGGCAAGAGCTATCATGGCCGCGGAGCGATCCAGTTGAGTTGGCCCTTCAACTATCAGGACGCAGGCGACGCGCTTGGTGTCGATCTCTTCAACGACCCCGACGTGGTCGCCTCAGATCCGGAGCTTGCCATCTCAACTGCCATATGGTTTTGGATGGAACAATGCCACTGCCACTTGGCGATCCGTGGCGGAATGGGGTTCGGGAGCACTGTGAATGCCATCAACGGAATCGAATGTCGCAGCGATGATCCGGTCCGCATTTCCCAATGGGAAAGCCGTCTCCGCCTCTTTACCCGATTTGCTCAAGCGTTTGGTATCGATCCTGGCGATACCAGCGGTTGCCGGTGAGGAATTGCGGTGGCGAACTGAGCTTACTGAGGCTTGTTACCGGATGATTCAGAGTTGACTCAGATCAGGTAGGTCGTGGGGGTTGAGGTCGAACTCCTTCATTCTTCGCCAAAGGGTCGAGCGGCTGATTCCCAAACTCTGCGCGGCTCGCGCTCGATTACCCGAGGCCCGCTCAAGCGCTCGTGCGATTCTTCGTGCCTCGGGAGAAAGCTCAGTGAGATTACCTAGGCTTGCGGGGGCGCTCGCAATCGAGTTTCTGATCTCGTCAGGGAGTTCGCCCTCACTCAGAATAGGACCGTCTCCAAGAAGGAAGGCGTACTGGAGAACGTTGTGGAGCTCTCGCACGTTGCCCGGCCAGCTGTACTGACGGAGTGCATCCATCGCGCCGTCCGAAACACGCTCCAATTGTCGTTCTCGGCTAGCCTCATTCAAGCTCCCGATGAACTTCTGGACGAGCGGCGGAATGTCATTTCGTCGGTCTCGAAGAGGAGGAAGGTACAGTGGCACAACGCGAAGACGAAACATCAGGTCTGCACGGAAATGTCCGTCGGTGACTGCCTGTCTCAAGGAGCGATGCGTGGCGGAAATGAGGCGTACGTCCACGGGGATCGGGGTCGTGCCGCCTACAGGGAGCACCGAACGTTCCTGCGTGACTCGCAGGAGTTTCGCTTGAACTTCGAGGGGAAGTTCACCGACCTCGTCCAAAAAGAGAGTCCCGCCATTGGCTCTTCGAAAGTGGCCCTGGTTCTCGCGAACGGCGCCGGTGAAAGCACCTCAGACGTGACCGAAAAGCTCGCTTTCGAGAAGCTGAGCAGGAAGTGCGGCGCAGTTGATCGCTGCGAATGGTCTTTCGTGCCGAGGTGACATTGCATGGAGCGCCTTGGCGACTAGGGGGTGTCCCTAATTGGCGGCTAAGAAAGCTGGATCATTTCGATCACTTGGCGAGATGGATTGCGTGACCT
>WURV02147901.1:0-17954 GCA_011762755.2 Epimenia babai | reverse complement strand
GCTCCGCGCCAACCACCGCGACCTGCGCGCCGAACGCCGCGAGCACAAGCAAAACGCTGCCGATCACAAGCCCGAAATTTATGAGGAGGGGAGAGTGGGGATGGGGGTACATATTGCAGAACATGCTACAAGAAGATCTAAGTATCGAACTTGTTAATACCTATATATTCGGAGTTTCATCTAGTGTGATACTATTTAAGATTTCTTAATCTTTGACCAGATTATTGATTTCAATCACATTAACGTTAAATCACCATATTTTGCCGTCACTACATTGTATGGTCATAATATATTGTTGCCGAAAATTATGATTCCTAGATCGAACGTGATTGGATAATGCACAGTAACTCCGCCCCGTCTGCGCCACTATGCGTAGGTCTTCCCTAATACTAGCAACGTGGTTTAAAAGCTCGAGATATCTGGAATTTTTTCGCCGAATTTAATATAAGAATGATCGCTAGCGTTTTTGTGTGTATATACATAGATATATATACCTTACTAGGCCTTTTTATGGTAATGTTTCGAGTGATATCTGATTAAACGATCATACTATTTAAATTTATTCGTTATCGACATAAAAATGACGCCTTTTTGGGTTTTATTAATATCGACGTATGCAGCTATCTCAATATGTAATGTATCAGGGGATATTTTTCGAAGCACCGATAAAATGATACAGTTGGTCGAATTAGAAGAGAAATTAATTAAATTTTTAGAAAATTATCTAAACAGTGAAACTTTCGCCGATGGCGATGAAAAGGCAGAAAAGTTACAAAGGTAAAGCCATAATTATGATAATAATGATCAATCTTCGACGAAATAACTGGATCATAGCCGATCAAATCATTTAGTTTAAAAGCCATATAATTAGAAGGTAACCAACTAGTCGTCTTTTACGAATTAAAAATTGTTACTATGAGAATTTTCTGACATCTTTTGAGTCCCGATATTCCTAAGTGAGTAATGGCCTAAAGATAAAAATGCTCGTCGTTATATTTACTGATGGATCCATACCCATTTATGTGTTAACTACGTTCTTGCCGGCGTAATCTCAATTTTTCTTTGCGTCATTTTGAATAGGTGGATGCATTCTACTTCCGTTTTGCTATCGTTTACTGTGTTATAGACGAAAATGTCTTTTCTCGATTGAATTAATATCAAACAAATCAATGAAATTCTGATAGTGTGAACAGATACAAGATATGACTGTTTTCAATTATTTCAATCCAACAACCTCGCGTACTTAGAAGATGGGCTGCCGAGTTTTTTAACATGCACACGCGGGAATATGGGGGTAGTGGTTAGAGCGTTTGACTTGAAATCCAGGGATCCCTGGTTTACTTCCCGCTCTAACCAGTATACTACCGGTGGCGTTTTTCAGGCTGAAAACGTCTCTGCACATGGGGGTCTGGGTAGTCCTCTTGGTTCCGTTAGGGCTTTTCCTTCTGACGTTTGCTGTGCTTTAGATGCCATATGTATGGTCCCTATGTCGCTTTCCTCCCCGCTATATCGTCATCTCATTATAAATAACCATTGACCTTACATAGATTTAGCGGAGTGTGCGGCTTATTTAGCTCGTATGTAGACATCTGGAACCAGTGTCGTGAATAAAAAAGGTCAATTATCTGCCCAGACCCGGTGGGTTTTTCACACTAGGTGTTTCCCCCCACCCTTTATAAATGAGTGAGGCGAATGAAATTGTCGTGTTAATCAATGCTTGTGTCCTGTTTATTTGCACCTGATGAAGTATACTCGATATACGACAGCTTGCGTTTTATCCTTATATAGTTAGTCAACAAGGTGTTACCTTTGTATTTTCCTATTAACGCGCATGTCGAGGTCGGGTTGAAGGTGTGTCACCGCGTGTTCACCGATCACTGTTAACTCAAACACCTTAACACCATGAATGTGACCATCGCACACATGTGTTCAAACTGTCTACTAGAGGACGTTCCCCGTCACCCTATTGGCGTGTGTCTTACGTATTTATTTGAATATCAAAGGCATTCTACTACTCAGAGTCCTGTCAAAATACCTGAGAAATACTAACAGTATTCCCAGATCAATCTCATGTAGATCAGCAAGCACATAACACTAAACATATATATATAGCCTATGTCTTCTGTTTCGATTACTGGGATAAAAACGCTCGATAGTTAACGTGTCATAGAGTACTGTTGATCATCATTCGGTTTACTTGGTGCAAAGAGCCAGGTCAATCCAGGAAAGCCGATCTCTACACACATATGTGGTCGATAATCGATAGTGGACTTGATATTTTTTGCGTATAAAAGTACACTATGGCTTTAACATCTAACATGCCAATGAGAATGTGCTATAAACACCATTTCAAATGACCTATTGTAGATGTCCTGAAATATAGTATAAAAATTTTAAACTTAAAAAGATCAACGTTTTCCAGGTTTCTTGCTAAAGTAAAAGTGGCGCACGAGATTGCGTCACATGACCCAGAATGGACATACAATCCAATCAATTGCTTCCACCTGTTACGGCGATATATCGAGCAATGGGATGACGTCATAGCCAAGATCGTTGACGATCACGCCACGGAGGCCGCAATGGGTGAGTGGTTAGCAAGGTTTTCGAGATGTTAATGGAGGTAGCCAATGTAGTTCTTTGAATACTTGGAAAGAAATGCACGGAAAAAACCTATCCCGCCGATGGGACTCGAACCCACGACCTCCAGATAACGGGACTGGTGCGTTACGGACTGAGTTACTCAATTTCAATTTTATTGGTAAACCCTATGCGGGGGCAAGCTTTCTCCTGCGCATTTAGGTATTTGACACTGTTTTTGAGAACCACTGATATTTAGAAAACACCGCAAAAATCAGCCAATCAATTTACAATCCATCATGTGTGTTACAGATATCTGTGTATATCGCTGGCATGAAATATGGACTTTAAATATCAGATCAGTGGTCCTAAAAATGATGTCAAATACCTAAATGAGCAAGAGGAAGCTTGCCCCTTAAGCTCGATTTTAGAGCACCAGACCGGTTATATGGAGGTCGTGGGTTCGAGTCCCATCAGAGGTATGGGTTTTTCCTGTGCATTTCTTTCCGAGGTTTCTGCGGTATTAAAAAACCTCTGTCACATATTTCACTCCCATAAAACTGACTAATCGCCATGCATGTGATAACGTGACATATACTTTGTTTTTGAGTTAGCATATCATTATGATAGAAATAATTTAAGGTAAAACAATGTAAGGAAAAACGACCTAGAAAATGAGCAATATGACGAGAATGTGAAGGCTATAGCACTTTCACTAACTGCCATTTGCTCTATGATCGTTTGCTTCTTCGCAGAATTTGGTGACAACGTCGATGGTTTAAAACGTGATAAATATCATTGGCCTTCACAATCTGATCTCGATGGAGCTATGTCGGCTTTAGCCCGCTTGGTTACCACTTATGAAGTTGACCTTGAACTGCTAAGTCAAGGTCGCATCCATCATATACAAAGTGAGCCACTGACGCCAGAAGATATGATGACGATCGGCGATTTTATGTATAGGGCGGATAAGATGTACGAGGCTGCTGTGATGTACAACGGGACATTAACCGCGACGCTCAATAGTGCTCACGATCTCGATTTGTTCGCCATCTATCAACGGCTGCAATCGTCTTTTTTCAGAGTAGGTAATTTATCCAGATAACGTCCCTTGGTAATTTGTCAGCCAATCCAATCTTTTCAACACGGGGTATGGTGATTTATAACATTTCCCCTTGTCTTTAGTTAATATTAGCTACAGTAGCTTTCGCGTTGTATGCATTAATACAAACAAAACAATTGACAAAGTCAGTTAGTAACACTGTATATGAAAATCGTACCATTTATTATAAATATTGTGTTAAATAGTTTATGTGGATGGAAATTATCCCGGAGTACATTTCCAGTAACGATTTGATGATAATATGTTACCATATCTAATTAAAAAGTAAAGTGTTCAGTAATCGTAGGCATATCATACGAAAATATATCCTCGATATATTCGTGGAGTCAATAGCCAGTTATCTCCCGTTGGATGCTGTCCCTTTGATTACAGTTTGGAGCGATAACATTAGCGATAAAGACCGTGAGTGACGCCCTGGTTAAATGTAAGTTTTTTGGTCATGTGGTTTTTTGTTCGTGATACCAGAAACAATCTGTAAAGCAATTTCCAAATGATTTCTTATTGATCCAATATACTAAAATAACTGTATTCTAAAAAGTGCAATAATATCTTAAATACAATATATACTTTCTTAGTAATTCCTTAAGAATTATAGTTGCAAGAATATTTCTCATCGATGAGTGGTATATGAACTTTCAAAAGTAATTAGTAGACCTGAAAAAGTTGGACATTAACCTCCGAATTTCTTCTTTCTTGGATGTCTCTTCTGGCATTCCATCGATCTAAATTATAAATGATTCACGCCACAGTTCCAGGCAACAAGAAACTGAGCCGTACTCTAGATTATTACATGACGGTGACCAAGGAACAGAAGGACGTGCCATTTCGCTATAAATCTGCATACGCCTTCGGACAGTATGGTCCGGGCTGCCATACAAATATCGCGGTGGGTGAAGCTTTCGTAACAGTCAACTCGCGATAGACACGTAGGCGAAACCTGCATTAACAACGTATTTCTTACCACACCTCTATTTAGCGGTCACGTGATTGCATTTTAAAGCGATTGCCTGTTTCTGCTTTTTCACTAATTCTTCATAACTACTATGGCAATGGCGACCTAGCCTGCATAGGATTTTCCTTTTTCCTTTTTTCCTTTTTTCGATATTTGTTCTATTTTCCTTTTTTCGATATTTGTTCTGTTTTCCACCGAATTATTCAACATTGTTATCCTTTTTATGTTTACTCTAAATGTACATAGTTGTATCTAAGATTGATCTGTATTACCTGTAGAGTGTTAGAGGTTAATTTTCTATAATTTAAGTAATTACATTATAGTCTTAGACCATTAGGCTACTGTTACATGTAAAGTGTGTTTGACAGCTCTGCTAATAAGTACACTTTGAACAAATAAATTTCATTTCATTTCATAAAGGACAATTCACACCTGTCATACGGAATAAAATTTTTGTTGAAGGAAAAGTGTTTGCTTTGTTCCCTTGTGTTTTTAATCCGTCATCATCGCTTCTATTAACATTGCATTTAGTCACATCTGCTATCGAGTCAAACAATCATTGCTCAACGCTGTTTCAGTTGTGCTATTACCCCCTCTACATCGCCTACTTGCAAGAAGAGCTAAAATATAGTGAGTGTTAATACCCAGTGATATAAAAAGTCAGACATGTAATGGCGATGGACGGTCTAGTTCAAAACGTAGAGGTTTCGTACTGCCAATCAAAAATGATATTCTTGTTTCCACGCTCTATGACTGATAATGGTAAAATCCTTGATCAAGATAAAAGTAAATACCAATGATATTAATTTTTGGCAATACTGGTGGATGGATGCATTGGGGGTGTAAAAATTCGAAAGGCTGCTGATTGGTTATACTCGTTCTAGTTCACACGCCATGTGGGAGAATAATCTAGGCGTCAGGTGATTGATTATATTTGCCAGTTCGAAACTGTCTATGATACTGTTGCTGAAAATAAAACACGACCAACAACTGGCATCTTCTGCAGAGCCAAAGAGCAAGCGCTTATTACGTCTATTGGATCACTACAATAAGACGTTTGAGGCGCACAGACACGACCCTTACACATCGTACGGGAAGCATAACTCGCGTCTTATGGACATCTACACGGCCTTGTGTAGAGGAGAGGTCAAGGTTAGCACTATCATCTCGGATGTGGAGTCGTCTTTATCTATAACATCGCTTAATAATCCATATTCTCGAGGTTCGCACTATGCCCCGAACTTTTGTTGGTACCTGTACGCCACTTAGGACATAATTAATATGTTTTGTTTTCTCGTGGACGGTGAGTTCTGCGATTGTTTTCTTTGTCCAAGACTGTCCTGCATTTAAACACCGAACTTGCGCTGTCGTCAGTAAGTGAGAGACAGTTCTAAGATTTTTCTATGAGTACTGTCTTTATTGATGTCAAAATGTAATGAGGTCAAGGTAACACAGCCTGTTATGCCCGTATATGTAACCTGTTACTCAGTCCGACAATCCTGTGTCAATAAAAATTATATTGCTACAGACATTTCCGGTTCCGGTATCATACTTTTGTCAGCTGTCCAATTTAAGTGAAGATTTAGTCAATTTATTTATTTATTCATGATACTTGATACATGATATGGTCTCACTTACCAATAATTTCTGTAAAACGAAATGAAATATTTGTTTAAGTCATACTTATTCTCATAGGCAAGTAAAAACCCGGAAAGTTTTTATTAAGTCAAGCTGAATTGCTCTCAAGAACGATTGATTTGTGGAACTGCGTTAGTGTTGATAGCTATGCTTTGTTTCAGAACGAAAACCGACTATCAGCTTTATATTGTGAATACCAGTCGACCTCGGTGCCCATCTACCGCGCCAAGAAGGAGTATCTGAACATTGACCCGGATATAGCCGTGTACCACGACATCATCACGGACGCCGAGAGTACATGGATAAAACGAGAAGGCATCAAAAAGGTCTCAAAATGCGTATATTATATTAATCAAACGTTTGGGATCGATTCGATGTGGAAAAAGCACGGTTCTTGAAAAATTATTCGGGTAAATTATCCTTTGAAAATTTATTTAACTGGTGAATTACCAAAATGCAATCAATTCTTGCTGAGTTTTGGCTGAGAACAAAAACCCAACAAACGAACAACGTCAGAGATCACATATATATAGAGTTGCAACTGGACTGATCTAATCGAATAATTGATTTTGTAACCTTTTGTAACATGATCGATACGAACGCGAATTAATATTTGAATTTTCGTTTCACACCTAAGTTCTATAACACGCAGAGGTCATTCAGCGTACGAATAAAATAATTCCCACGTCATTTTCTTGAAACTTACACTGGACATTTAATGCTGATAGATCTGACGGTCGGACAACATTGTTTTACAAAATGTCATTCAATGTTGACAATTCACACATTAGGTATTAATTTCAGTTAAAAGCCTCGCAGATTGTCGGACTAGAGAAAGATTACTCGGTAAATGATGCCATTCGAGTAAGCGAGACGTGAGTACACATTCGCTTAGAGGTGTTATTTGTAAAATTGCTCATATCCATTAGAGCCTGTGATAACCACTGTAGGCATAATATTAGCTAAAATTGTAAACTAGGTCGGGGAGGGAGAGAGGGGAGAAAAGAGGAGAGAAATAGAAACGCTGTGGCCCACAACTTTTGAAGAAAGAACGTTTTATCGAACATTGTGAACTGGCACAAATTTTGACTTGACTAGTTTCAAAAGTGCCCCTTGTTTTGTTTTAAGCATTTTTATTTTAAACTTCGAAATTCGGTCCGCCTTTCTGTGGACGATTGTGCGATTGGGGCTTTTGTTTGATTCTGAATGAGCATTTAAGAAGGTAAAGCACAACATACATTGAGAGTCAATAAAGGCTTTCAGATGTGGTTAACAAGGAATGTTTATGGCAGCTATATTAGGCGCATTTACAATACCTTGGAGACTCGCATGCCACACTGCTAAGGACGACCCATCTACCCGTTTTGGAGCGGAGTTTAATCCAGCAATCGGGGATAAATGACTAAATGAAATCATCGCAAAAAAGTCAACCGGTGGGCGGTCTTGAACCAGCGACCTTTCGGTTATCAAGTCAACCAGTGCCCAGTGTTCCGACCACTCAAATAACTGCTTTCCCAGGGTAAAAATATATGTACATAAAATTTCATTTATGATTCTTTAATCTGTGTATTCATACACCCCGTATAAAGTATTTAGCAGGAAGTACAGCTAACAGAAAGAGCTCATCATACATGCGTGATGAATCTAATATTATAATTTTGAACTAATTTTCCAGTAAAATGTTAAAATATATATCTAGAAGATTATTCTTTTCAGAGATACTATATTAACAGTATCTAAAAAATTACTTAAAGTACGGCGAATATTATTCACAGAATTAACCTTTCAACATTATGATGCATACATGATTATGATATTTAAACGATATTAACGGAATCCACGATATCGACAGGGCGTGGTTGCCAGACAACGAGACGGTATTACAGCGGGTGTCTTCGCGTCTCCAGATTATCACTGGCTTAGACATCGAGACCCGACCTGTCGACTCATACTCGGAGTTATACCAGGTGTGAAGAGGGGGAAATAGGTGAGAGGGAGAGGTGCGTGTGTGATTGTTAATAGGGACGGCCTTCGTTAGAATGTGGGTCACTACAGATCTAAGCCGTTGATTGTGAACAGCGCGTTAAGTTTTATCATCCGCAACGGCGCTCGTGTTATGATATTGACGGCGTTCAAATTTCGACGGTGTTTATAAAGACGATATGATGTGATATCCAGTGATATATTAGACGATGTAGAATTCATTTTATCACATAAAAATCCACGAAATCAAAAGCTCTGAGGCATTGAACTTAGACAAAATTTAATTTAGATAATCATAATGAGATTTTAGCATTCTGATGTCTTCGGGGCTTATACGACGGTGGTCGCAGACGGGGGAATCCCACGCCAAGCATGCGCAGTAGATTTGACCTATATTGAATACCGCTGAAGATGCTTAACCACACTTATGACCGCCATGAAATGAAATTCATTTGTTTAAAGTGTAATTATTAGCAGAGCTGTCAAACACACTTTACATGAAACAATAGCCTAATACTCTCTAAGACTATAATGTATTACTTAAATTATATAAAATTAACACCTAACAGTATACAGGTAATACAGATCAATGCTAGAGACAATTATGCACATTTACAGTGAGCATGAAATAGCTAACAACGTCGAATAATACAGTGGAAAGTAGAAGCACCCGCGCACCCAGACTTGATGGTAAATGTTGTTCTTTTTAAAGTGCGTCACACATGACACGTGACACGTAATACTTGGTTTACACTGGGCCTCATGTACTGCCTTTAGTGCTACAGGCTGCTCGGTATGATTTATGTACTGTCTTGGTATGTCACCGACATAAACCGGCTGATTTCATTTATCTTAGGTGCTCAACTACGGTCTTGGCGGAATGTACCAACCTCACATCGATGCAGCCGTAAGTACGCGTCTGTCAGTTTTTTCGGGCTGACTGTTACGAGGTGACCGCGGTCACGATGGGCGTGACGGGGTGTATAAGTTAGACATAGTTCGATAAGCTACTACCCACTAGGAGCCTTATGCACTGCTGATAATCATCAAGTTAAATAGCTGTATGGATGGATGGCTGAGCGTCTAATGACAGTACGAAAAGATATCAACGGCAACTTCTTTTATATTGACAAATTATTTTTTATTGGTGGCAATCAACATAAACACTCAGTGAGTGTGGCAAGAGTGCAAGGCCGGAGCCATATACTTGGAGTCATCGGGGGACCGTTGACATACATCCCTGCCCTGGCGAACCATGAACTCTGCGCGTATTTACCCGGATTATTTGTCGCGTCTTTTATCAATGTTATGAAAAATCGGTCGTCTTTCCCAGGCTTTTAATTAGAAATGAATGAAGAATAGAGGATTAGTTGAGAGCATATCCTGTAGTTAACATACTATCGTTAACATACTATGGTTAATATACTGTAGTTAACATACTACAGTTAATATACTGTAGTTAACACACTCCAGTTAATATACTTTAGTTAACACACTATAGTTAAAATACTATGGTTAATATACTGTAGCTGTGGTTAATATAATGTAGTTAACATACTATAGTTAATATACTGTAGTTAAAATACTATAGTTAACATTCTATAGTTGATATAATGTAGTTAACATACTATAGTTAATATACTGTTGTTAACATACTGCATTTAACATACTGCACTTAAAGGTTCGTTGAGGGGACCGGGGTTTCCCATAATCCCAATTCTTAATACCCACAGCTGTTAGAATCTTCCATGAAAACCCACGGCTAAGATTTTCCCATTATACCCACTGTAATTTGTCAAAGGAACCGCTATTACATCATATTGTGACAAGAAACTGAGTGAGAAACTGAGTGACATCCAAATCGCCTGAACAGTTTCGATCTTTGAGGTCTTGTAGTCGCTTCGCCATGGTGACATAGGGTTAGGCACAGTGGGTATAATTGGAAATTTTCACTATGGTATAATGGGAACATTTTGGCTATGGGTATGATGGTTATAAATGTTTCTGTGGGTATTCGAGGAATGGGCATAATGGGATACCACCGAGGGGACAGCTCTTGGTGTCAGGGTAGTATATCTTGTAAGCGCTCCACTCTGGAAGGCGATGTTTACTTATGCTATGTAGTAAATTCTAGCTTATTCCATCACAAGCTTCCATTTCAACTTATGCTTCAAAGCAATCCTTTATTGAGAATTAGTATTCCGGCGGAGGTTTTAGACCGATATTTATGGATTTGGTCTATATAAAAATGTTGCTTTCGATCTCTTACACCTCTCATAACTAAATAATTATTATAAATATTATATTTTTAACTTCTTTACACCAAAATACCAATAGCTACCTCGGTACACGTTACGATTGGTTAATCTGCCATACCACTTGGCTCATCAGTAATGACCAACTATAAACATCAGCGTCGTCAATCACTCTGCGTCTTGTCAAATTTGCGTTTAAAAACGTTCAATTGCCATTATCAGTTGCAAACACTAGAGCCTATCGAATGCATACATACGTTACCCACCCAGAATACCAAGGCCCAGCATTATAATCACGAGAAAGCGACGCAGAAGACGATAGCTTTTCGACACGCCAATCCACTTAAGATTTAAAGATTTATTATTTGCCCTATTTTTGCCCTTTATGTAGCGTACCTAATAACGTGCGTCGTGTGTACTTTAAAACACGTGCGAACCACTGCTAACCTAGATATAAGTGTTCTCAACCGAATATGGTAGTAAATATTGACTTATTTCAATCGATATGTAAGATTGATGATAAGATTAATTGGATATGAACCATTTATTATGCTTGACGTATGACCGTAGCATTAATTATACTTAACTCAATATATCCAATACTTGATGAATTATGGCGTTAATGGGGCTAGTTATAGTTGTTCTGGTAGCAGCCTTCTTGTGAGGCGGGAGGGGGAAATAATAATTATATTAGATGGATATGATAATTATATATTTTGAAGGAATGTCAGCAAAGAAATTTAATTATGGAAGCAACATTACAAAATAATATAAAAATAAATTTATAACTCTAGAGTCGACAAAAAAACTGAAACCGAAACTACGGAGAACCGTCTGCTTATCCAAAGCTATTTTGTAACACTGAATATAAAAATATCTATTTATTCACTCCATACACTCGCTTTTCGGTTAGAATTCACGGCAACTGTTTTTAGAGCAAACACCAAGTTCTGTCGTGAAAATTAGTATGAAAACAATATTACGGCCATGTAACTAACAAGTATGCAGGCAGCAGATTTCTTTGAATAATTATCATTTGTGGATGTTGATGAAAAAATGAGTGAATTGCATCCACTATTTCCACTGGCCTTAATCAATATTAAAAGGTGGTGTCGAATTGAATATAAAAAAAAACACGTCAGAATATACGGAACCACGACCATGGAAGGAAACCGTTAAATATAGGCGTTTGAATTAGATAGGCGGCCCGATGTTACAAGAGGTGTATTCACACTTCCAAAATATTACGCCAATATCGACAGAACAAGACCGACAGAACATTTATTGAATGTTCTTTGACCTAAAAAAGGCTTTTGATACAATCGATCATGATATTTTGATAAGAAAACTTGAGCATTACGGCGTTAGGGGATTGCACTTGTGTATCAATGTGTGTCATATAGTAATGAAGATTCTGGCCCAAGAGGCATTACCTGTGGCGTGCCCCAAGGCTCAATCTTGGGCCCATCTCTCTTCATTTTGTACGTTAATAATATGTGCAATCTTTCTAATGGATTAAAATGTCTTTTATTTGCCAATGATACTAACTTATCATACTCAGGAGACTCTCCTCGTGAAATTAGTAACATTGTCAGCAAAGAATTATGTAAATTGAGCCTATGGTTCCAAGTCAAATTATCGCTGAATATCACTAAAACAAATTACTGTATTTTGTATTTGGGCGTAAGAAAAAGGGAGCAAATTTTTCTATCAAAATAAATGATCTTAATATGAATCAGGTGAATGTCATAAAATATTTAGATGTTTATATTGATGAATCATTTGCAAGTATCATATTAATTATTTAGAACGGAAGATTGCGAGGAAGTTTGTCGATCATCCACCGCTGTAAATATCTGTTGCCTTTATCTAATCTCAAGTCACTATATTCGACACTGATTCTGCCATATTTTTATTATTGTTCTGAAATTTGGGGCAACACTTATAAGTACTGAGTACATCGATTATGTATATTACAGAAACGCGCTATTACTAAGTCACGTTATTTGGAACATACTAATTTACTCTTTGACAAGTTAAATTTGTTGAAGCTCAGTGACATAGTAAACTACAAAATATGCTCGATCGTTTATAAAGCATACAACTGCCTATTACTTGTCAATGTTCAATCATACTTATTAAAAACACTGACCCTTTACATAGTCATAAGCTCAGGAAAATGAATGACTTCAGAATCCCTTCATATAGGAACCACGGACAAGGCAATGTGTATATATATAGCAGGCCCTAACCTTTGGCATAACAGCATAGATGAAAATATTAAATATTATCGTACAGTATAAAATTTTCAAGCTCGTTTTAAGTTTATTTTAATATCTTACTATAAAATATGAGTAGTCATCTCTTCACTGTGGCTTGGCTACTGCTTTCTAAAATATTATGTCCCATTAAATCCCTTTTGCAACTTCTACTTCATATAGTTACTGTAGAATATGATTTATGACAGTGGTATATTGGGACTTTCTCGTAAACTTTAAAAACATATTAGATGCTAATGTTAACCGTGGTATATATTTCGTACTTCTGTTTTACTGCAATCCACTTTTGTACACAGCTTGTAAATGCATTATTACCCCTGGAAGTATACTTATATTCCCAGTAAGTCAACATAAATTTGTGAAACATGAATATAATAATAGATATTATTTAGTTCCAATTTCTAGATCATGTAAGCACACAGGGTGCTAACCAATTAACTAGATACATTATTATTATTTTTTAGCATGTGGCATCATCACAATATAAAAGGGGGTGCCTTAAACAAGTATTGCACTTCTGGCGCCTCCTTCCAACACAATTTTATCTAAACATTAATAATTTAACTCGTCTACTCGATAATGGACTTCGTATGTATATACACGTGTGTAAATATCTCTATATACTGTACTTGTGCTGACTACTGTATTATTCAGTATTATTATACTGTATATATATAATTGTAAATATTGTTTTAGTGTCTCACATCATTGTGTTTGTATAAACGTGTTGGATAAATATAATAAATAAATAAATACAGTAAATAAATAAATAAATAAAAATAATGTCAAACTACAGTTTGCGACTAATATTATATAAAAAGCTCAGCAAACCTAACATTAGACTGACGTTCTCTTGAATGATGATATGGGTGGAACAGTTCAATTGATTTATCACGGTGGGAAGATCGTGTTCCACCGACTCAACAAGTCCCGCATCTCCGACTTCATCATTTAATAATAAATAGTAAAAAAGGAAAAGTAAGGTACAGCATTGATAGACCGCAAGTTTCAGCCTATAAAGGCTCTTAGATGCGGTTTATCAAGAAATGTTTTGGCAGCTATTCGACATATATACAATATACAATACCTTCGACACTAAAATATCACCCCACCAAGAATAATATCGAGCATCTACCCATTTTGGAGAGGGATTTGCTACAGCAATTGTAGATAAATGACTAGCTAGGTATCACTGCAGGCTAAAGGCTCTTAGATGCGGTTTATAATGAAATGTTTTGTCAGCTATTCGACATATATACAATATACAATACATTCGACACTAAAATATCACCCCACCAAGAATAATATCGAGCATCTACCCATTTTGGAAAGGGATTTGCTACAGCAATTGTAAATAAATGACTAGCTAGGTATCACTGCAGAGCAGTCAACTGGTGGCAGGTGTCGAACCCGCGACCTTTCGATTACGAGTCCGGTGTTCCGACCACTCGAATAACTGATCCATAGCATAAAAATAGAGATGTTCTGCCATGTTTGTTGGTTACAGATCGGGTTTCGCCAGCAAGAAATCACTAACCCGCTTTCACAATTTAGGAAATCCGGCGACAGAATCGCTACATTTGGTTTTTACGTGAGTTTTTTTTGTAGAGATGGCGTTTTTCTTAATATCCAACTCCCATATTTCCCCTTTTTTCTTCTTTGACTCTTCCCTCTCACTCTTCTCTTACCCCGCTTTTTTCTTCACCTTTGCTATTTCGCCTCTCTACCCCCGCTTTATTTTCCCTTCTTTCGCCACTCCTTCCCCTTTTTCTCTCTCCCTTCTTTTTCTTTCTCGCCTTCCGTCACTCATCCGTATCTCTCACTCTCTCATTCCCCACCCCCCTCTCTCTTTCAAGATTCCAGTAATCACAGGGTGACAGGGAACAACGACTGTTTTTTTTTCGTTGTCTCCTCCGATCAGACACTTTATCCTGATTGCTCTTGTCAATTTAGCCAGACGTATACATAACGGTAAAAAATATTTGTGAAAACACGAAATAACATTCATTAGAAAACTAAAATTATGAGGGATTTCTTGGTGCCTCTTACAGACAATAAAAATACAAAATTTAGACACCTAGATTTATCTTTTTGTTCCTATGTTTATTTTCACGTCTTTTCCTTGCACCACTGTCTCATCCTAGATTGTCCCTCTGTGTTTCGTCGAGTATCATACAATACAATGAATAGAAAAGGACCCTTTTGCGTAAGATAAACACTCCGCCACATAAACTGTATATACGTTTACGGAAACTCCTTTTACTCTCATTTCTAGGTCGATGCAAAAGTTTAATTTCTCCTGGTTGATGTGCAATGTTGAGTGACCTCTTATGTGATGTGATTTGTTTCTTTCAGTTAAACGATGTCACATATGGTGGCGCCACTGTCTTCCCGATATTACAAACGCGCGTCGCTATAGAAAAGGCGAGTTGTACTTACTTCCGCACCAATATGTTGGCGATTGACACAATAGCAGACGGCCTAATTTAGCAAATGCGTATATGTTCGTATAATAAGGACCGTTAAAATAGCTCAAATAAAATCGCTCTTGTTTCTGTAGGCACATATTGTGAGAGTGAATGAGTTATCATTCACAATGCGGCTCAAGATTTACGACGTTCGATAGAAACACTAGCGATATTATGTTAGCGATATATCTATCACTACTCAAGCAGGTACGCCAAGACAGTCAGTCGTTTTATTTATGAAGATTGCTCCTTATAATGCAGGGTGTCGATGGATTAACGATGTGCCGATAAACCTGGTAATGAAGTATACAATATATACAAGGCATATTAAAAGGTTAAAAGAGAATTTAACATTGGTTTACCATTTGATAGGCGTCCGTCCCGTCACCATTCCATTGGAACCTTTCGTACACCACTTTTTACCACACATAGCTAGCCCTTTTTGAAATGGCTTGTCAACGGTTTGGAATATCTTATACCAGCCAGTGTTTGTAGACTTTGGGGTATATACGCAGTTACTGAAATATCACGATTATAGAGGTAACAATAAGTTACACGACATGAATAATTCTTCGGGCAACGTTTCACTCTGTGAGTAAAAAAAGTCGATTGTGCAGTGGATAGGAGCGCGGCCTTTCATACGAGAATCTCAATGTGTCACAATTCAAGGACTTTCCCCGCGTCTTCCATAAGCATTTGCTGCTTGATTATTGAGAAAGACCTGTCGCGAAATCTGCTATAGTAAAATTTGTTAGTGGTAACCGACGTTTACTACTAATAAATAAATAAACCAGTACTCTCTATATACATATATATACACCATTATAAATTTGCATGGATACTCTGAATATGTATAAAAACATGTATGAAAAATGAGAATTTATATTTAAAATGTTAAAGAGGTGGTTTGCTCTGTCAAAATACATCGGGTTATGGTCCGATTCAGGGTTAGTCAATAAATATTTTTAATGTGTTTTTATTATGTTGGCGCTCGTTTTGAGGGTAGTTTTGAAATTTTTGCCTAAGATTGATGTGAATGCGGTTTATAATGTATAGCATGTTATTACGGCAACGACATTAAATAATTCATAAATTATGAATGTAGATGATATCGACGTTTTAGAAGCTAATGGGGCATAGCTAAAGCTATTAAATACTTTACGTGATTTATGTACTCGAGATACGTGAGGACCGCGTCTTCGGGTAAACACATAAATAACGGATGAGACGGGCAATTCTCTTCTCAATTTCAGGGTTCCGCCGTGTTTTGGTGGAACCTCAAGAGAAACGGCGATATCGATATGCGGATGTTGCACGGGGGTTGTCCGGTTCTCGTCGGATCCAAGTGGTGTTAGTATCGCTGTACTCATTCCAATTTTGCCACTGCCATTCAACTTATTTCAGTTAAACTCGATTACTAAAATTTAGCCAATTTAAAATGTAGTTAGGGCTTGTTTTAGTTTAACCAAGAAGACCCTAATTTTTTGCCGCAAAAAGCGATTTAATCCTCGCCTACCGATGTAAGTTCAGGTACTCTTCGCAATGTGGTTATGTAACAGCTTCTCCCTTGTGACGTGGTTCTCTTTAACGTACTTTCTGGGTGACTCTTACTCCTCCGGTGTCTCATTGCAAATAATAATAACTATCACGGATTTACATAAGTGTGGGACATATATATGTAGGCTGTGTGTGGGTGTTTGAAGCAGTGGCGTTTGTGGATGGAGGAACGAAGGTGGCGTTCATTGTGGTGTCCTCTCTAGTACAATAAATGATACTAACCTGTCCGTCGTCCATGCCCTACACACACGCACACACATACATACACACATACGCGCTTGTTTTCATTTTCTTAATATCCATCGTATACGACCATTCAACTCTCGTTTTCTCCCTGAACTACAGAGAGTTCATCAATCACTGAAAATTTTCTCCAGAACATGGCTTCCAGAGCTATCTTTCGGCGTTCTAAATTCTGTCGAGTAACGCCGCTTCTTGAGGAGCTACACTGGCCTCCTGTGATTTATAGAATTGAGTACAAGATTCTTGTCTTCACATATCTTTGTCTTAATCGCTCTACTCCATCCGAGCTCAACAATGTCGTATCTTTCGCTTACCGTCCCCGGTTCTTTGGTCAGCAAATCTCCACCTAGCTGTCTCTCGAGTACGACTTGTTTCCACGTCTCTCAAATTGTTTCCCTTCGTTAGCTGGAATGTCTGAACTCTCTCTCGATAGAGGGGGAGAGAGGGAGAGAGGGATAGAGGGAGAGGGGAGAGAGAGAGAGAGAGAGAGGAAGACGTTAGCTAATTTAGAGAGAGGTAGGTCATGGTCTACAGTATCAAATGCTTTATAACAGACATTAGTCATGTTATCAAGGGTTTAAAGCCATGAATTAGTTAGTTGTATGAGAAGAGATTGGGTAGAGTGGTTTTGACGGAACCCATATTGATACTGTATTCTACTGATATTGTTTAGCCTAGGTCCTCGTCTCTACAATCAACTTCCAACTAACATTCAATCTTGTACATCTTTATTCTCTTTCAAAAAACAACTTTATCGCCTTCTCCTATACTAACCGCATTAAGGGATATTGGCCTACACCGTTTAAGTTGATATGCAACTGCCAAAATATCACATCGTAAATGCTGTTATGACTACATTTCATATATTACAGTGCAATA
>WURV02147890.1:0-17955 GCA_011762755.2 Epimenia babai | reverse complement strand
TTAAATATCTAAACAGAGCCACCAGACAGAACAAGTCGGGTCTGTTAAATATCTAAACAGAGCCACCAGACAGAACAAGTCGGGTCTGTTAAATATCTAAACAGAGCCACCAGACAGAACAGGTCGGGTCTGTTAAATATCTAAACAGAGCCACCAGACAGAACAAGTCTGGTCTGTTAAATATCTAAACAGAGCCACCAGACAGAACAAGTCTGGTCTAAAATTTTAACTGAAAAAATAAGAGCTGATAAAATATACATTTTGATATTTACCACCATATAGTTATTTTTCGTGTTTAATTTCTTTCAAATTGTTTACACACATACAAACAAAAAATGTTCTCATATATACCATACATGTTACAGTGCTCATTGGCGTCTCCACCAGCCCGCAGAGAACACCCAAAGAATGAAATCATCCTCTCAGCGGGAGGGGGGAGGGTTTCTTATCACACAAAGCTGGGGAGGTCAGTTTACACTGGACCATCTGCACCAGATGGGAGATTATCTCATGTCAACACATTGTACAAACAGCTTGGTGAGGGTAAATATATCTTCTGAGGCTAATTATTCCACAAGACTTGCACGCTCTACATTGAGTGTTTCTGACATCTTATTAAGCCTGTAGAAGGGCTTTACTGAGTTGATAGCGACGGCAAAAAAGCTTCATAAAGCTAAATTTCAATACCGGCTTCAATAGATGTCAAATCTAGTGCGCATGCTCGGCACTGGGATTCCCCGGTCTGGGAACTACATCGTCTGAATGCCTAAGACGTCAAAATCGCCAAATCTCAATGCACATTTTCCCGTTCCACGAATCCTACTGGTTGAATTTGACCTACAAAATCTTGTTGCACTTTCAAAATAATGGTTTTATCCAATCAAAGTACAATGTAGGTCATCACACGGAACACTGTTGCAGACGATAAACCTCGACGTGCGTCACATAATCTAAGTTGGATTTAGCGACCCCTATTATTGGGAACAAGAGAAAAAATGCCCCCCTCCGAAAATTCATGACCTCGCTATCTCATTCTCGGAAAATAAGCCAACCCATAATATGGTATAGTATATATACTGCATTCCAGTTTACGTATCAACGGTGCCTGTCGAAAAAAACAAGATGGCGATGGAAATTTTCGAAAAATAGAAGCTAGAGTACAACATTTAGATGCGGTTTACGACATTTCTGGTAGCTATTCAGCGCAGATACAATACCCTGACCCTCACAGAATATCAAAAATGAAGCTAGAGATAATATTATGCGTAATATTAAACTGTACTCAAACTTAAACTTTTAGAAACTGTCAAGGACAATAAAAATCGTGGATACCTCTTTTTGGTAGTAGATAAACACACGGCCCTGATCATGTGACGAGGAAGATATGTAGTCCGAGTAGAACGGTGCACCAACGGCGAGGTCGTCGTTGCTGTAATAAGGTATGTAACGATATACTAGTCAAGATGCATTCGACAAAAACACACGATGTGTTATATCTTATATATATATGTGATATTAGCAATGAGTGGTACATCAGTTGATGAACATAGCAATAGACAACCCTTCATCCGATAAACATAGTAACACTACTTCATCCGATAAACATAGTAACACTACTTCATCCGATAAACATGTAACACTAAATGTGCCGTTCATATTAACAGAACAAGATGTGACATCAGTTGATAAACACAGCAACATATACAGCATTAAGCAATAAACATGTAACACTAAATGTGCCGTTCATATTAACAGAACATGTAACATCAGTTGATAAACATAGCGACATATAAAGCATCAACCGACAAATACAGTAACACTAAATGTGCCTTGTCTAAACATAGCAACATGTATGACACGAGTCAATAAACATAGCAATGCACTTTTGACATCAGCAACACTAAATGTCATTGTATCACACATAGCAACATAGTAACACGACTATAAACATAGCAACATACACTACAACTAGAAACTTAGTAAAACATAAAATACTTCGCAATATTGATAGGAACGTTACGAAAAAGCATTATAATGCCAGTAAATAAAAATAGTGTATTTATTAGTTAAGTAAAGAAAGTAGTTATTAAAGAAAAATAGTGTATTTATTAGTTAAGTAAAGAAAGTAGTTATTAAAGAAAAATGGTATATATATTAGTTAGTGGCAGCTATTTCGTCTGAATACATAAATCAGATAGTGAGAGAGATTCATTAACGCTTAAACTAACTGAACCGCAGTGCACTATTAATTCCGCGCTATTCATGAGTGATGTACGTATGTAGGTAGACTATTGAGGGGTGATAAAGTATGGAATATGCTGATATTAGTCACAGACTTACCCATCCCCATCGAAATCACCGCAGGCTTGTGAGTAGCCGAAAAATGCTCCCACCTGTGAGTGCGAGATACAGAGAGCAACGTTTGTTATCATTGATATCACCGTTTCAGGTGATGTGATGAATGGTAAATAGCTGAATTTGTTATTTGATAACCAAATCCTGAGAATAGCACAATAGCAGGTGGAGGCCTTGACGAGCTTTGTAAAAATGCTCCTATTTGTCAGTGAGATAGGGATTGAACAATAATAATAATATGTAGGGGAGTTGTATAGGATTTCCTTTTTTTCGATATTTTTCTTACTTTCTACTATATTATTCAACATTGTTATCTATTTCGTGCTCACTGTAAATGTGCAAAATTGTATCTAACACTGATCTGCATTACCTGCATACTGTTAGGTGTTAATTTTCTATAATTTAAGTAATTACATTATTGTCTGACACCATTAGGCTATTGTTTCATGTAAAGTGTGTTTAACAGTTCATCTAATAATGACACTTTTATCAAATAAATTTCATTTCATGTCTTTTCATTTCATTTCATGTATACCGTCTTATTCCATGCAAGCTTTGTCACAGGGTCGCCCGTGGTAAAAGGGAAATGTAAGGGAGGTGTATAAATATCACATGAAGTGAACAGGATGAAAAGTGAAAGTAACACCTTATTGACTAACTGAGATCATGATTAGCACAAGCTTTCATATACAAGTATACTTTATCAGGTGCCCGTATTATACAATATATGAATCAGCAGGTGAAAGCTATGGCCAGCATAGTAAATGGCCAAAAATTTACCCACGTACTGATCCGTAGGTATGTTGATACATAAAATGTGTAAGTATGAATAGACTAGGATTCAACCACTCTGTAGGGTCCATTATCGGTCCTTTAGATGAGGAATGAAAATTAAAAGTTAACAAAATCAACAATGAAAATTGATGATAATGACATAAAATTTATTTATAGGTGACTGCTAAAATTGATTTCACAGATGAGAAATGATAATCAAGTTATCAGAATCAACAAAGAAAAGTAATGAAAATGGAATAAAATTTATTGATAGCTGAGTGCTAATATAGATTTTACAGATGAGAAATGATGATCAAGTTATCACAATCAACAATGAAAAGTAATGAAAATGACATAAAATTTATTGATAGCTGAGTGCTAATATAGATTTTACATATGAGAAATGATAATCAAGTTATCAGAATCAACAATGAAAATTAATGAAAATGAAATAAAATTTATTGATAGGTGAGTGCTAATATAGATTTTACATATGAGAAATGATAATCAAGTTATCAGAATCAACAATAAAAAGTAATAAAAATTAAATGATATCTATATGATTAAAATGTACTTATTCACCTAACTGTCAAACACGTTTTACACGTGTAGATACTCTGAATACCTGGAACGTCTAATGTGGTCTTTCACCTATTTATAGGCATCAGTTAATCACAATCATCTACGTGTACGGCATACGTATTACGGAGAGGAATGTTAGAATTGAATGGGATCAAACCGAAATGTACCGGGACGTTAGTCATATCGTAAAATACGACGAATGAAGAGCAAGTTCATTTTTGACTCACTGAAATTAAGTTGAACACGAACTTTCATGAGTCAAATTGTTACTTAAACAGGTGTTGCAATTTTATTTGTCGTAAACCAGAAATCAAATGAGTTTTTGTAATACAATCTCCGAACAAATGAACAGCGCTACGAAATTAATAACATTACCCGTGATATTTCTCCACAAAAGTCATAAAAAATAACATTCATGAAATGAAATGGAATTTTATTGATTTGTAGTGCCCTTTTAACACATGGCTATCAAAGACACTTTACAATTTTACGGTTACTATGATTAACTAGAAACACATGGAATACGGTTCAAAATCGAACTCGCTATACCATAAATAAGTCGGAAATAAAATAGACATATACAGGAAGATTACAGATAAAGAAAATATAACTAAAAATATTACAGCACAGATCGGATAGTGGCACAGTGTCAAGTATATAATAACGATGTAAAGCTATGTTAAATATCACACGAAACCTATAAAAAAATTACGTAGTATTGCATTATAAAATTACCAAAAAGTCACCAAAATTAACCCGGTCACTAAAATTAACCCAGTCACCAAAATTAAGCCTATCTCCAATATTAACTCAGTCACCAAAATTAACCCAGTCACCAAAATTAACCGGGTCACCAAAATTAACCTGGTCACCAAAATTAACCTGGTCACCAACATTAACCTGGTCACCAAAATTAACCCCATCACCAATATTAACCCGTTCACCAAAACTAACCCAGTCACCAAAATTAACCCTATCACCAATAGTAACCCGTTCACCAAAACTAACCCAGTCACCAAAATTTACCCTATCACCAATATTAACCCAGTCACCAAAATTAACCCAGTCACCAAAATTAACCCAGTCACCAAAATTAACCCAGTCACCAATATTAACCCAGTCACCAAAATTAACCCAGTTACCAAAATTAACCCGGTCACCAAAATTAAGCCTCCTAGTGTTGTATCATGCTGTATTGTCGCGTTATACAGTGAGTATCTGTATTATACATTTATATAAACTACGGATGGGTGCTCACAAACGGTTCTGACCTGGGTCCCGATGAAAGAAATGACTTCTCCCAAACCTTGGTTCATGACCGTAACCTGAAATCGTAGAATTCAGTTATATTGAGAAGTATTAGACAAATAAACCTAAATTATTATAGCCATTATATATTACTCACTCTTGTCTGAATATTTGGTATAAATTCCTCACCTTTTACATGCTGCACGCAATTTCAATCCCAAAGCCTGATGAAGCATATTGCTGCTATGCGAAAGCTCGTTTATGAATAAATACCTTTAGTGTCAAACAGTGTTGCCCTTTGTTCCTTTTTTCCTTGCACTATGAGAATAATACGGCTACCCATTCCGATGTAAATTATATCATAGTACCGAATTGTGTAACGCTTATAAAGCAATAAATTTCTACTCTATCTGATTTTGTGCGATCACTTTGCAATCCCGGTGTCTGAATCCGGTGTCAAAATGACCAGGTTGGTCTCTTTGGTCGTCTACCAACCTAGTTATGAACGAGAACTCCTGTATATTCAGGTAGTAAACGCCGCTAAAATACACTGAGGCTCGGCTTACCTCCCACGCACGTGAAAATATCCGAATAGTAATGGGTGAATAGAGAGAGTAATTCTACACGCCATTTACAGTTACACAACTTAAATTTGATGGGGAGATAATGAAGTAAAGCTACGTCATGAGCTGACAGATCGTAACGTATATCATGCCATCGATCAAAAATAAATAAAAAAACATACAAAAACCACTGAGATGAACATTAAAGAATTGGCGAAATGATAGAAACTGGGTGATGTTACATTTCCATTAACTAAACGAAATGAAATACGATGCATGTATACCTCCTCGAGATTTAGATTAGATTAGATAAATAGTAGATTAATTATCGCATCTAAATGGCATAAAGACATTTTCATAACCATAAGGTTCTTAGGTATTAGGATATGTAAGTATTTATATATGTTGGGAAAGCCTGGAATGACCCGATTATCTGGGTCATGATTGGTCCTTTACAAAGCTAGTACTGTCATTAAAACAACCAAATCTCGACAAATGGGTGACCGATGTCCATTTATGCCACAGATTTCTAATGCCAACAGACCGCCTACATATAAAGACACTCCACTAAATCTTTAATAGGTGAAAAGTGTTTACTATGAGGTGATGAGAGATAGCAGAGCGGTAAGTGCCATTACAGCCATCTCGAAAACAGCTGAAGCGCAGCCAGGTCAGATGGAGAAGCCCCTACATAACCACACTGCAAGGGCTTCCAAGATCCCTTACTGGGTAGAGGGAATTAAGGTGCTTTTTGCCCAAACCCCGCCACAGATAATATACTAACTGGATCGGTGATCGAGCGAGCTTCCAGACCCAAAGATTTAACCACTGACCGCCCATTTTATGTTTAGATACGCAAAAACAATCTTAAGTATGAGTAGCCGTATTACTCTGATAAAGAAATTAACAATGCAGATATCCAAGGTTGATGAATCAATTCATTTAGTCTTAAAAAGTGTAATAGTTGCATGTTTCCTTTATCCACACTGCCTAATGATAACAGATATAAAAGTCACATTCTATATCTGACTACTGCGTGTTTAGCGGTGGAATGAGTGACATTGGTTTAATAATCGTTGTTCTAATGATTACAATTTCATGATAATCGTTCCCACAGTTATGCGTTATTATAAACGGTTCATGGACGAACCTACCTCTCCATACATCTTCTGACTCTTGGGCGACCCCACGGAATAATCTGAAAAATGAGTAGAATTAACCAACTACCCCCTAAATTACTGTTGAAATGACCTTGACTGTTGGAAACTGTACTGTTTTGTGTCATTAATATTAATATGAATTTTAGCGTAGGACAGAAACATGTATTAATGACAGAATGAAACTAAACTGAAGGTAGGCAATGTGAGGTGGAATACGAAATATTCAATGTTGGACTTTATGCAGTTTTTAAATCTTTATGCCAAGTCTGATGGTAGGAATTTTTCAAATGTTTGTGATGTTTTAGAGATTTAATAGATACTTTAGATATTTAAAATAATCAGTATATTTATACTATTAAGTTTAATTACTTACTAACATCATCAATGGAAAGTGTTATTAAAGAGTTATTAGCAATTTCTAAGTAGCACTATAATAACACTATTATTACTATTATTTTATTATTAATGTATTACTATGATGAATTTTTCACTATTAACTTACAGTCCATGTTGTTTCTGCCGAATTTGCCCACCGCTACGGAGTAACCTGTAATGAACCACTCCAAGACATTATTATTACGCGTGCATAAATAGAACAGTATTAACATCTTATCTGGTCCGCTATTTGCCCTTTATCTAGCTAGTCGAGACTGGTTATTACAATGTATGTGAATACAGCGAGTGATATTTGTTATGGTCGGGGGAATTGCTGTGGCGCGAACTGACTAGACAGCTGACCTTTGTCCACTCACGCGGCTGGTCCTAACTGCCAACTGACATTTGCACGATTTGCAGGCGTAATCATCAAATATGATAAAACTGTAATCCTGTGTGATTTGTTCGTCTGAATGTTTGCTATCAAACTCCGTTGAGGCTATTGTAGATACACCCAATATATAAAAACCATATATTTTCTGAAACTAGATAAGGTTTGGGATATGAAAACTACAGAAGTTTTTTATAACAAAGTATGAAACTTTGGATTCATATCATGCCATATAGTGTTGTCTCCCTTTACCTAACATTGATATATTAAAGTACAATCATTTATTTTTAGCTATCCATTCATTTTCATCAGCTGGAAAATGAGAATTAATGATGGAATTCGTCTACACACTTTTACATTTCACTCTTAGGATTTTTCACCAAAAAAACTGACGAAAGCAGTGCAGTATTTATGACACATGTTGAGTAAAAACAAGGCATTTAATTTCATTCATTTATTACATTAAAAAGGAGTAATAATTTTGAATTGGAATATAATATTGGTATAAAGAGTGATTTTTTCAATGATTTCATTTTCCAATCGATAAAATATATAAATATTGAAATGTATAAATTTTATGGACGAATAAATCAATGAATTAATCAAAAAATGTTGTGAGTGAATCACAGCAAAGCGCGAGTGATTTTGCTAGTTTATATAATTTGATATTGGAATGCTTTACTGCGTATTCAAGGCTGCATGAATTAGGGCATCTCAGAACTGATCGACAGTCTGCGAGTGATGGGGGTCTGCTTTAGGTAAACTATGTAATGATTAACTGCCTGGAATGCTACTCACTTGCATAGATATGTTTGCACTGGCCCAAACAGGGGTAATGACAGATTAAGGGGATATCTACACACTGGGTGGTATTAATCAAATGCAACAGAAGCGGGGAAACTAAATAAGGAAAGGATGAGGGTAGGTGCTTAAACGAATGATCTCCTGATGCTAAATATCAGTTTTGTATGCATGTACCTGAATTCGTAAGTCCTCTAGAGACCATCCGAAGTCGTAAGAACCATAGAGACCATCCGAAGTCGTAAGTACTCTAGAGACCATCCGAAGTCGTAAGCACCATAGAGACCATCCAAAGTCGTAAGCACCATAGGGACCATCCGAAGTCATCAGCACCATAGAGACCATCCGAAGTTGTAAGCACCATAGAGACTATCCAAAGTTGTAAGCACCATAGGGACCATCCGAAGTTGTAAGCACCATAGAGACCATCCGAAGTTGTAAGCACCATAGAGACTATCCGAAGTCGTAAGTACCATAGAGACCATCCGAAGTCGTAAGCACCATAGAGACCATCCGAACTTGTAAGCACCATAGAGACCATCCGTTAATACAACATATTTGCCTAGCACAATCATCACTAAAAATTTTATATTAAACGGACACCAAGTGTCGCGATCTTAATAATACGGGGATTAGGAAAAATCAAAAATAAAATACAAGTTTAAAAATATCAAAATAAATACAAGTTTTTGCTCACATTGTTGATTCTGATACTTTAATTTATTTAGAAATGCTTACATACAGTTACTTTATATTAAAAATGACTACATCTGTGTATGAAGCCGGATTATACCTCATGTTTTTACAAAGAAAACAAGGGCAACCCGTACAAGAATAAAACTGTACAAAAAAAATTACACAAAAGTACCAGTTATCTGTAAAAAGTGATATTCTAGTTTTTAGCTGACTGTTTTTAATAGGAATATATTTTCAATCTAATACAGGTAGGTATATAATTATGCCATATAATATCTTCACATTTCAATTTACACCTCTATTCCTTATACACCCCTTTTGTAATTTTGTAAATCTATTTAAGCCCCCCTACCAAATGACTCGGACAACTTTCTTTATTGGCAGCCACTGTTCCAGCCCCTATTTAGACAGCAACTGTTATTGGCCTGTTATTTAGAAGTGAAATGTAATAGAGAGCTCTCGAGAGAGATGCGGGATATCGTGTTAGCCATATAGTTTAATAAGAAAAGTGAAAGTAACACCTTATTGACTAAGATTATGATTGCCACAAGCTTTCATATACAATTATACTTCATTAGCTGCAATGAGTAGGGGTGGTGACACACACGGAATATATACTGGAACAGGAGAATGGCAGAGAAAATATCGAGGCTACGTAGATACAAAGATTCGCTGATCTATTCATATTATACGATATGGCTTGTGATCTATTTGTGTGTGTCACTACCCCTACTCATTGCACATGATATATGAAAGCTCGTATACGAAAGCTTGCGCTAATCATAATCTTAGTTGATCAATAAGGTGTGACCTTCACTATTCGTATTGATAGAAAGTATGTCATTGGTTTTGAAGGTACAGTAGAGGAGATAGATATGACGATAGCACTAAGAACGCCTAAACTTTAGAGTTGTTTATCGAGGTCACAGCGAAGCCATATCAGACATATAGAAATAAGTATAAACAGGAAATATTATAATAAGGTAGAAAATTGGTAGATACTAGCAATTATTAGCTTAGTACGTCCCTTCGCTGAGTATGAATTATGATTTTATGATAACAGAAAGATCACACAACAAGGCCCCCAAGATCTAACCCTAGATCCACGTATGGAATACTTGGTAAGATGACAGTAACAATCTTTGAGACTAGACTCCGCTATTATATCTATTAGTGCGTAAGTAAATGAACATAAAGAAAACACGCCTACCCCCCTCTCGCCCCGCCATGCCTACCACTATGGTGGGTATTGTCGCTGAACTTTATACAAACACGGGACAAAGAATTCTTCGTCATTACTGAGCGCGTTGTATAACCAGTTTTTATAACGCCTTGTGTTGAGTGCAATACTCAACTATCCCTCCCATGTGGGTGGACCGCGTGGTACACCGAGGTTTAGCGACAATAAGTAAATACCAAACAGTGTAATGAAAAGTATTATCGTGATTAGGATACTGTGTGCCTCTGTCCCGTCATAGGTAGAGGTTTGTTCTGTGAATTTCTCTCCGGGTATTTAGACAAACACAATGGCTACCACCTCAATCCCATTCCCCTATCAACAAACTTTACTATCCAATTCGATTCCCCTATCAACATACTTTACTATCCAATTCCATTCCCTTATCAACAAACTTTACTCTATCAAAAAACTTTACTATCCAATCCCATTCCCCTATCAAGAAACTTTACATACAATCCCATTTCCCTATCAACAAACTTTACTCTATCAACAAACTTTACTTACAATCCCATTCCCCTATCAACAAACTTTACTCTATCAAAAAAATTTACTATCCAATCCCATTCCCCTATCAACAAACTTTACTCTATCAAAAAACTTTACTATCCAATCCCATTCCGTTATCAACAAACTTTACTATAACGTTAATGGGGTAGTCCTTGAGGTTCTCTAAGTCACTGGAGGAAAATGCACAGAAAAAATAACCGCTACCCAAGCTCACGAGTTCATGGTGACTAGTCTGGTGCTCTACCAACTGAGCAACGAATGCTGACCATCTGACTTTCCCTTTCGAGAGCACGCCAACATTTAATGTCTGTATATCATGACGAGTTGTTAGAGCTCCAAAGGGCTTATCTGAAGATCACGTGTTCGGGTACCACCAGAGGTAACCTTTCTTCCTGTGCATTTCTCTCCAATATTTATAGACCCACTGCACCTACCCTGCCTTACACCACCCCCTCAATTTCATACCATAGAGGCATTAGACTATGTTTTTCTTTGGATCATTGGATCAAATGTTGTGTTTTATGCCTCAGATGATAATGTAACTACCCTTGTGTGATGGCTTATTGTATTTTTAGTCATCCGAACTGTCAGCCCCGGGCAACGGTTATAATAAGCTTCAGATATTTGGCAATAAAAACACCGCACTGACCCCGAAGTCCGTCGTCGTACTCTTCGGTCTTCTCGTGGCTGGGGAGGACATTGAGGCGTCGAGATAGGTCAAGGCGGTAGTTGAACACCTGACCCTGCCAGTACCAGCTGCCCACTGCCCCGATCAGAAGTCGACTGTCTCTCTGGAAGATTTGATCATAGAGATGCGAGTAACATCTGTGTTAACAGTACGAATCTAAATATGAAAGTGAAAGGGTGAGGTAATACATATGACAAGACGATGGAGTCAAAATAGGGTAAAATGATATAAAAAAGATAGAGTAAAATAAAATAAAAAGTAAAAATGGAATGAAACAATGGATATGGGATACACTGTAAAAATGGAGCAAAAAAGTGAACGTAAGAAAGAAAAATGGAAAAAGTGAGTAAAAAATGAACGTGGGAAAAATGGAATAAAAAGCAAATAAAGAATTTATCATAAGGATGTGGGCTGTCATGAATAATAACAAAAGTAAAGGTAACACCTTACTGACTGGCTAATAGCAGTATCTACACAAACTTTTGAATATCACTAGCCTATACTTGTTATGTGCAATAAATTACGAAAGATTGTGTTAATACCTGCTTTAGTTGCTCTATCAGGTGTTATTTCTAGTTTTCTTATAATAAAGTAAACTTTATGGAAGCTTTATTCTTACAGGATACTAATGAATTGAAAAAAAAGTTGGGCTACATTACAATTGCTGAAAATGGTGGTGAGAGTGTATTGTTTAAACAGGTATTGCTGTGAGTGTGTATTGTACATATATGTATTGCTGTGAGAGTATATTGTATATACATGTATTGCTGTGAGTATATATTGTACATACACGTATTGCTGTGAAATGGTATGGTATACATATGTATTGTTGTGAGTATGTATTATACATACATATATTGCGGTGAGAGTGAATTGTATACATATGTATTGCTGTGTGTATTGTACATACATATATTACTGTCCGAGTGTATTGCATACATAAGTATTGCTGTAAGTGTGTCTTGTACATACATATATTGCTGTGAGAGTGTATTGCATACATAAGTATTGCTGTAAGTGTGTCTTGTACATACATGTATTGCTGTGAGAGTGTATTGCATACATAAGTATTGCTGTAAGTGTGTCTTGTACATACATGTATTACTGTCAGAGTATATTGCATACATAAGTATTGCTGTAAGTGTGTCTTTTACATACATGTATTGCCGTGAGAGTGTATTGCATACATAAGTATTGCTGTAAGTGTGTCTTGTACATACATGTATTGTTGTGAGAGTGTATTGCATACATAAGTATTGCTATAAGTGTGTCTTGTACATACATGTATTGCCGTGAGAGTGTATTGCATACATAAGTATTGCTGTGTGTCTTGTACATACATGTATTGCCGTGAGAGTGTATTGCATACATAAGCGATAAGGGTAATTTACTTATAAAGTACAAAAATCATACAAGTCTCTCAATTGTGCGGACAGACAAAAAATAATCGCTAAAATAATCATAGATTTCGCTTGATTGGAAGTGAGTTGGATGCACGTAGCATTAGTAGAAGATAGTTCCATAACCTAGTACCAATGCTCATAAAGCACCTATGATCGAAAGTGACATCCAAAATTGAACACCCTACCTAGGAATTAGTCTCCTGACCATAACTGTCTACGTGGCTGATATACGTAAGTATTGTACACACATGCAATGTTGTGGAAGTATATTGTACACATATGTATTGCTGTGACAGTGTATGGTACATACATATGTATTGCTGTGAGAGTGTATTCTACACACATTACTGTGAGAGTATATTGCACATCAGCATTTCTCTCAGAATGTATTGTACATACATATAATGCTGTGAGAATAAATTTTTCATATACACACAATACTGGAAGTGTATTGAGCGCATATATAGCTGTGAGAGTGTCTTGTACATATATATATATATATATATATATATACATATATTGCTGTCATAGTATTTGTTCAACACACATGTATTGCTGTGGGAGTGTCTTGTACATATATATATATATACATATATTGCTGTCAGAGTATTTGTTCAACACCCATGTATTGCTGTGGGAGTGTATTGCACACAGTTCCAAAGTTATTCCATTCAATTCATTCTACAGTAAAATTTTGCCGTCAACATCACATTTCACTTAATGAGATCAAAACTTCTCTCCATTTTGTATTTCTCTAACAATTCTACCTATCATGATGCATATATCGAGAATGAGCAATACCTGTTTCCAGGGCTATTATGTTACAACGATTACAGATTAGAGTTCCTAATTGGAACACTTCTCTCGGCGGGACAAACAACAACTGCTTGTAGCATTGTTTCCTTCCGGAACAACAGAGGTTTATCGTCGCTCGCAGATATAACGCACCCTTCAATCAAACGTACAGGTCGGTCGTAACGTTATCGATAATTTCCACGGTTGTACAAATTTAGTGCTGGCATTCAGTAAGTGAGGTGTATTTCTGCGAGCGAGAAGGTAAACGACGAACACTTGGAAAGATTTATGCATTCCAAGATAAACAAGTAGCTGTCTGTAAGAAAAATAGTTATCAGCCATCTGACATCCCACAATGCATGCTGATGGGTAGACGGTGTTTGCTATAGCTATTACGATTACTACTGCAACAATTAGGGGGTGTTTGCGAGAATGAGGCTAATGCTTAGGGAAATAGTGCTACCAACGAGGATAAAGTAACCAATCGCTGACTTCCATGTCATTCCCGAATATAAAATTATGACACAAAAATCCATAAAAAAAGTACGTTAACGTCGTATTCGTAATATTTTCACAATATTACTTTGTTAATAAAATTATTTATATAGATACGCAATAAATGTTACATTTCTTTTTTTTATTTCCATATGTATGTTAGGGTCTGACCGGTTCCCGGTCATGGTGAACGCAACCGTTGTAAGAGAAGGAAAACTCAGCTATAAAAAACAGTCACTTGTGTTGGATGCTAAACTGACATGCTCTGTTCTTACATAACACTAATCAGTCGTGTCTGGCGGCTGAAAATTGTGTGCCAACGCAAAGCAATATGTAGTCGAGTGCAAAGTAATTTAGAATTTTTTGATTACCGTATATACTCGCTTATAAGGCGACTCACTTATAAGACGACCCCCCTGACTATAGAAACACAAGAGTCAATTTTAGCGTTGACCCGTTTATTAGACAAGGCGAACTTTTATTCATAATACAGTACTGGAAATCTAGTAATGAGCAATGGCGGCGACGATTTTGGTTTGCGCGATATTGTGAAACGGACAAGATACAATGAACAAACAAGTCTCCGCTACAATAATTCCTAACATATACAGTAAAAAAACAATAGCCTAATGGTCGAAAACTATAATGCTTATATAATGCATATTACTTAAATTTTATCAAATTAACACCTAACAGTATACATGTAATACAGATCAATGAGCGAATGCATAGGATTTCCTTTTTTCGATAATTCGTTCTACTTTCCACTGTATTATTCAACATTGTTATCTATTTCATACTGATTGTTTTCTGTACATAATTATATCTAACATTAACCTGTATAACCTGTATACTGTTAGATGTTAATTTTATATAATTTAGGTTATTACATTAAAGTCTTAGAGCATTAGGCTATTGTTTTATGCAAAGTGTGTTTGACAGCTCTGCTAATAAGTACATTTTAAACAAATAAATTTCATTTCATAGATACAACTATATACATTTAAAGTGGCATGATATAGCGATAAAACCTACTCATGCACTTTTATATAGATTCATTCCACTATATTTTACAGTGCTCTACCGCTTTTCCAACTTTCACAATAGCTGATTTTCGTATCGTGTGATTATAGGTTCATTTATGTGAGTTTTGTGGTGATTGGAGGCCACGGATTTGTCGTCTGCTATACATATTTTCATCGTAGTAAAACATGTTTAATAGCAGATTTGTAGCTTTATAGCCAGTAGGTCAAGAGGATAGAAAATACCTAGAGTAAATGACTGATAAGTGATATATAAAAGATAGATTTCAACCGGAGCAGAAAGAAACAGCTGGAATGAGGGGTAGAAGACCCGCTGTGCGCGTTCGCCTGAAAGGTCATCGTTGAATCCATCTAGACAGACGCAGAGGACACCGAAATTGGCCTCCAGAATGTTTCATTCACACATGAAGCGAGATAATGCCTCAACTTTTTAGGCAGGCATGTTCGTGTATGGAAAATGTCAAATGAAAGGTTTGCAAACACGAGTATGGTGGTACATGACCGAAACATGGCTGTTTTATGACGGTTTCAGAAGGGATCAGCATACATGGACACACAGATCTCTAAGTATGGAAAGTGTCATTACTGGTGTCATGTATAACGATGAGGCACATATCAATTTGAGGAATGTGCAGCTGATAATTTCATCCTGATGAATGATAATGTCTGTCCACACATTGCCTGTGTAGTGCGTAGTAACCTTAAGGAGTCGAGAGGATCGCCTGCATGTCAAGATTTAAATCTGATAGAAAATCCTTGGGATAGATTACATTATGGGATAGTAGCGATACCAGCCTGATCCAAGCAATAAAATACCTTCAATGAGCTCAGTAATGCTCTTGTCAAGGGATAGGAAGATATTTCCCTAGTCATTTTCACAAGGTTAGTTCGGGCTAGAATGAGGAGTGCTAATGCTTTGATGAATGCCTGGGGAGGTCATGCTGCCATCAAGGATATAGAGAAATTACATTCTTATTGTTTTCTCATCATTTTTAATTTTGCAGTGTTTGCTACATTTTGGTGGATATACACGAGCTTTAATTTAGAAAAAATCAAGAGTAATTTATTTCCTTTTGTAGAAAGATCTGGTATGACAATATTGCATGTTTATTTATAAATTTTAATTAATATTTCATTAAAAAAACCTTAACGTATATTGCAAAGCAAATTTTGAGTAGTATATATACATTGTGTTTATGCGAAGGAATTATAGCCAATAGTGGGTATTATTATGAAGTCACTCTGAGAGTATGCAATATAAAGGAATTATAGCCAATAAACAACATTTTTATGAAATAACTCTGACAATATTCAATAGAGAAGGAATTATAGCCAATAAACAACATTTTTATGGAATACCTCTTAAAGTATGCAATAACGAGGATTTATAGCCAATAGTAAATATGTTTATGAAATCCTCTAACAATATGCAATAAAGGAGGAATTAGTATAAATGTATAGTAAATGTTTTATGAAATCCTTATGATTTACTATGCAATATGCAATAAAGAAACTATTAGTATTTACTATCGCGTAAGGGGCATATCGTCTGGTACCCCAAAAGAACCACCAGAGAGGACAGATGATATTTCTTAGTAAAAAAAGGTGTCATTGTTAAACCCATCTGCATCCTGTTAACTGCAGCCTTTGATAGCACCAACGTTGCTGCTGTGTTTTTCGTGTAAATACAAATTTTCTGCAACCGAATGCAAAAACGCATCTTTTTGTTTGCTAACAAACAGGGGTCACACCATCGATAATACATCGCCGAACCAATCATCGAACATGCGTGTGTTTGACGAATTTCCATCCATCAGACATGTCTAGTAATTGTCGAGCAAACATTTGGTACACGTAGAGAAATAATGCCACTTACTACGAGTTGGCGGTTAGGGTTGATGCGACATTCTGACCAAGTATGAAATAACGATTACCCGATGATGAGCTTTATACCAAAGTGTATCATCTAATCGCACTTAATGTTACTAACTGAAAACTAACATAATATAAATAAATAAATATACAAATAAATATATAATTATATAAATCCACAGGAAAAATCCACCCTATGCTTGAATTGACACTTGCAATCTCACGCAATAAAAACAATCTTCCAACCACTGCAACACTCGTGCAGACAATAAAATAGTCAATAAATCTGCAAGTATAAGGAATATATGAAAGATAAAGAGCCATACTTTTACAGTGAAAATGTAAATCTGCATATGTGAGGAATATATAAAAGATAAAGAGCCATACTTGTACAGTGAAAATTTATATCAGCGCATAGATACACTGAAAGTATGCTGTTTGCAAAGAAAGTTACGAAAATAGTTAAATAAAACTAAATATTTTATAAATGAGAGATTTGTAGTTTTCAGTAGCGAGTATTTGAACTGATACAGATATTCACGTCCAGTAGTTTGTTATTGAAAGTATTGTAACATGTCTAACTGTATAAATCAATGCCCAGTGGGCCGTCCGATACACGCAGTGACTCCAAACACAATTATACCAATATTAACCCAATGTTGCCTCTCGGATGACAGACCCATTATCGCAGGAATACAGAGTGGTATTTATGGCGCGTGCTGAAACGTAATCTAGGAATGGTGCCGGAATTATTCAGTTCCACGACTCAAACACATATCTTTGCTATGCAATTAGTGCAATAGAGAAGTTTCAGTCATGCTAGCTCCTACCATATTCAAAGCATCATAGCTAGCGACTCTGTGGCAATATACGCAATATACGCAATATACGCAATATACGCAATATACGCAATATACGCAATATACGCAATATACGCAATATACGCAATATACGCAATATACGCAAT
>WURV02147879.1:0-17957 GCA_011762755.2 Epimenia babai | reverse complement strand
ATGTATCTGCGTGTATGTGGATGTATGTATCTGCGTGTATGTATATGTATGTATCTGCGTGTATGTATATGCGTGTATGTATATGTATGTATATGCGTGCGTGCGCATGTCTGCATGTATGCGTACATGCATGCGCGCGTACGTGCGTGTATGCGTGCATGTATGTATGTATGTTTGTATGTGTGTATGTATGCATATAGCAATGAGATGAAATGAAATTTTATTGATTTATAGTGGCCTTTCAACACATGGCTCTCGAAGACACTTTACAAATTTACAGTTAATATGATTAACTAGAAATACAAGGAATATAGTTCAATATCGAACTTGGTATACCATAAATGAGTCTAAAATAAAAGATACATATACAGTGAGATCACAGATAAAGAAAATATAACTAAAGATGTAACGGCACAGATCGGATAGTGGCACAGTGTCAGACATATTAAAGCTGTAAAACTCTGTAAAATATGACACGAAAAATACAACACATAAGATAATTACGTAGAATTGCATTACCAACTGTAAACTTAGCAAAAGGCAGTAGAAAAAGGAAAGTTTTAAGTTTGGATTTAAAGGTGTTTAGTACTGAACAATCAATATAGTTTTGTCAAGTTCAATTTGTTCATAGTTCAAGTTCTGTCCTCAATATAGGGTATGTGGACGACATAGACAAATACATGACCTAATATGGTGCATTAGATTTCGTAAGAACGTACACCGGTCCGTGTATATCCGGTGCAAACATTTCATGTCTTTAGAATCACACCGAATGACCGGTAAAGCTCCTACACGTTCATCGAAATATAGCTACCAAAAATGATTCGCCGATCGAAACGGGGCATATCAACCGGGGCTGAGTTGGCAAGTGCCATTTCTACGTACGTGCACATACATGTACGTATATAAGGAGTCAAACTGTAGTACCTCAAATCCAAAGACGAGCTGCACCGATGCCCCCTTCATAATCGTGCTATGGTAGGCGTGGCTCATGAAATAGACATCGAATGATCCCAGGAATAAAAGAAGAGCTGTCACAAACAAAGAGAGAAATATAATATGTTAACCACACCCACTGACATATTTTTGTTGTGATACTATGAATTTGGAATTCCTACTTTTTCTCAACTAAGAATTACAAACATTAATATATATGTATATATATATATATATATGTGTGTCATCGCGAAATAAGCAAAAATAACTATAGAATTGTTGATAATTCGTTGATATACTAGCCAATCAATTCCATTACAGCACAGGGCATCTGATGCTTTTATTGATGTGAAACTAGGCTACGTATGTATACAGCAACATACTACGCTAGGCCCTATTGTCTAGGTCATCATTAGTCATTTAGAAAGCTAGCGTACATGGTTAACACAACAAATGGATATGGCCCCAGTTATAGGAGTGGGGGAAAACATCGTTGTGAAAACCAGAGTGTGGGTGGGGACAGTTGGCCTTTGTCCATACGAGCTATTGGTTCCGAATGCCTACAGACAACCCACATATATCGCAGACTTAGTCAAATCTGTGACAGTTGATTATTTACAATGAGATGACGAGATAGAAGTGAGCACCATCCAGAGCATATAAAAGATAGTGACAGAAAGCACCCATTAGGTAACATTGCCGGGCTATTCAGACCCCGATGGAAGAGGGTTTGAGGCGTTTTTGGCCCAAGATACTGGCGATTGGAAATCAAACCGTTATCTTTTGGATCAAATTGTAACGGTCTAACTAACGCTATCTACCACCTGACAACTAGTCAATTGGGTACACTTCAATAAAATTTTCTCGATTCAAAACACTCACATATAACTCGGGTGTGAAAGACGTAGGATATAACTGGACTCCTTTCCATATAATCGACTCGATCCTCAGCGAGCCAGTGAAAAGATTTGAGGAATAAAAGAAAAGTGAAGGAGGCCACAAAACGTGGACTGAAGTCATCTCTGAAGACTGTGAAGGCGAGACAGGTCTCTGTCACTGCATACCATGACCGTTCGATCAGGTGCTGCAAACATCGAATATTTAGTTTCAGTTTCAGTGTTCATGACACAACCACTGCTAAATAACCGCAGTATGCTAAGCTAATGTTATAATGCTAAATAATTAAATGTGAATAATGATACACCATAGAAAGTTATAGAAAGAATACGTTAATGGTAAAGTTGCCACTAAACCGTAGATTAAACATACTGCGCTACTATCGTAGTGTTAGAGAGATAACGAATAACTAAAGGTGTATTATTCAAACAAAAACTGTACAAATAAGAATATAACACAATGTGTAAACATTCCATATGGCTTAGAAGCAAATTGCTTGAACTATTATTGCAAACGCATGAGTTTTTATCAAATGCAATCGAGCAATGCAAAAATAATTTTTCGCGAAAAAAATTCAACAAGATATGTGAGATTTTTGATAAGTTGACATCGTAGTAAGTAATGGTGATTATTGACAGAAAAATCTATGAATCTATAGTCTTGTCTTGAGTCATAGAAGTCATTTATATTGGTTACCACCATCATTAGCTAACTAGGTACCCGTCATGACAACGATCAACAAAGAAATAAGAATGATATCACCGTGTTCACAAAACTTTCACGAAATAGTCAAAATAGTTATAGATCGCGCAAAAATGGTCCGAAATTTCCTCTTGATGGAGGTTTACCACCATCTCAATAATATGTACAGTCAAACCTGCCCGAACGGCCACCTGTATTAAGCGGACACCTGTCGTAACGGTCATTTCAAATTCCTCCCGACATGTACACTAGTGAAAATGTCAAACCTTGATTAAACGGCCACCTGTCTTAACGGCCACTTTTTCGTGATTCCCGCGAGTGGCCGCTTAATAGAGGTTTGACTGTATATATAATACACGTGGTACGCCTTTACAAGAGTAATATAATTCAATGGATTATTTGATCCCAAAGACACGGGAAGATGTGCTAATGTACGTCTCTAGGGATTGAAATCGTAGACATGAGAAGGGAGCATTGCAGCCTTTGGCGTCGTTGGCAATTGACGCTGAACATGCAATTATCAACGAATCAATATATATTTGTAGTTGATTGTACATTGAACGCAACAATTGACTATCATTTTAGATAACTAAAGATCATACTTCAGACGCTTCTTAATTTAAAAGTGACAAGAAAAATGAGGTAAAAATCATATTGTCATCAAATCCCGAGGGATCAGTTCAAATAATGGGCACTTTGTCCTGACGTCCAGGTGGAATGAGATCTGATGGAAGTTGCGTTTTCCTGACATTCAGATCGAATAACGTCAGTTGAATATGACATTGCCCTGACATGCAGATGGAATTAGGTCAGGTGAATAGATTCTTCTGACATTCGGAACGAATGAGGTCAAGGGCAATCGTATTATCTTTACATTCAGAAGGTGAAGCTTATATTGGCCTCAGACCCACGCCCACGGAATAAGCCGAAAATCGCATAAAATAACATCTAATGGGAGAGATAAGCAACACGTTTAATCATGAACGCGTGTACGTCGCTGATCCATTCGCTAGCCACTAAGCACAATCGATCGTCGATTTTTGATACTGAAAAGAGAAGAACAACCTTGTCCGTGTCTAAATTGATTGGCTCGGATTAATTGCTATTTCCTCGCAAGTTTCCTTGGGTGTATCCTATTCCGACGAATATTTCGACATGACGAAACGTTTCCGTGACTATAATCGTTATTGATATCGCTCCTCGCATAAAATAAGTAAATCGTAAAAAAACAAAACCAACAATGTGAAGATTGACCAAACAACGGACTACACGCGCTGACACAAATATAACACATTATTTTATGGAACATCACGAAAAGAAAGTCAAATAAGTTGCCTAAATGTATACGAGACGTGATCAACAACGTCTGGACCGCGTCTCCCTGGACTGAACATAACGGACAACTACCAATAAACGTATCGACCCATTGCCGAGAGATAACCGTCCCACGGCGCTGTTTCGGTGATTGGGTCGAAGATTTTAATTGCTTCCAGTAATGCCATCGTCATCATCGTCAAATCGCCATTTATCGTTAACATGTCGTTATTAACACCATTATCACCACTGGCATAGCTGTCACCATCGTTATCATTATCACTTAATGACTAGATTGTTGGACTTGAATGTGTATTCATGTCTAACTAGTGTCTCTTTACGGTTATGTTGCGCTTATGTTACTAGAGTAATCTATTCAATGCAAATAAAAAATCAAATCAAATGAGGCGAAACTAGTAAATTATAATTATAATTAATATATACTTAGATATATAAATAATATAGCCGATGAAAACCTAAAAGATATTAACGTTAAGATTCTTTTCTTAAGAATAATAGTTTCTAAAGAAATTTTTTCTCATAATATATTAAACATTATTCACACCTCGTATCTTCGACCAAGAGAGTGTTACAGAATTAGCCGATTCATCGGGGAGTAACATCACCCCTCGGACGCTGCCAGACGACAGCGATCGATGTTGCGAGATTGCAGTCCACCCAGCGAAACCAGCAACCCGGAAGTTACGGTGTTCGTTGAGGTCGCATTATGTACGTAAATATGTAGACAGTGTTGCCTACGGCTGCTGCGGATGAGGAGCTATTTTATCGTCGACATGGGAGAAGCAGCGGTAAGAAGCGCTTTTTGTGGGAAAGGTTGCGAGTTCGAATCAACACAAGCCAGAACTTTTTCCACGACAGGAAATGAGCGAGATTTTTGCGCTTGAATATTGAAAAAGAATTGTATTGACGCAAGTTATTGTACAATTTCTTTAAGAAACATCAAAACACCGTTCTATGGACATTCACGACGATCAATACTTTTTGCGTCCCGAACCCGCATGATTCGAGTGACCAGGAAGGGCCATCAGCCACCAATACGTTGCAATAAAACAACAAACAATTCAAATTCAAATTGCTGGTCACCACCGGTGTCGAGTTGTATGCCAGCATATTGGGAATTTGTCATAAATGGACGTAACGCGACTTACGAACGCTGCTTCCGTGGTGGGAAAGAACTAAATCATTGTTGACTATGAGAACGAGATTGTTGGCACTGCCGGTACATGTTACGGTGACAGCGCCAATGTCGGTGGTGATGGTTTAGCTCGCTATTTTCACCTTTGCTGAGCTAAACCTGGGCCTTGTTGTACTTCATGCGTTAATTTAGCGTCCATTGCAGCCTTGATCTCATCATTTGGCAATTTTCTGACAAAAAGCGCCTTTAACCATACCCCCTTACAGTGTAATTATGCATAGCCACCTTTCCTCTTTTTCAGCTTGTGTTTTGAAAGCTGACGAGACGTCTTTCGTCATGGCGATCGCGTCTTTATTATCTTGTCATTTCTCTCTACCTATATCACGGTCACATTTACTTATCCTAGGGTTTCATTCATCATAAAATCAACCTAGCCTATTAAGTATGTGCAAAATCTCAGCCATCAACATAATTTCCCCTGTGCGTATCCGTCATCGGTATTTTGTCAGAACAGTCGTCCTTCGACCAGCGTCATTAACGTCGCTCCAACGAACTTCCGGTAGTGCTCAGCAGCGCTCGTACTCCACAACGCAGTAATCTTCTTGTTTACTTTTCAGCTTTAATCTCATCTAGAGGCGAGCTCCGTAATTTGTATCTATACAATAAGGGACTAGTCTAGACCTGGTTTAAAAAGCTGTTAAAGTCAATATTATTTAGTTATGTGAATTAATTATTTATATCGGGCAAAACCCGATATTGGAGCGGGTGTCAGCCGCGATTGTGTGTGTCAACAAGAGCTGGATTGAATATATATACAACGAGGTATACACGAAATTGAAATAAACCAAGTGTGAAGAATGTCGTTCAATTAAATGTAATTATAATTATCAAAATAGATTATGCAGCACAGAGAGCGGTGTGTATTTTGCAGTTGCGCTTTACAAGTAAAACATCTCAAGACTTGATTGTTCACGTGAGTCTAATCGAATGGCTCATTTAACTCCACAAATACTTCAGTCGCGTTTCGTGAAAAAATCGGCCAAGCAACATAACAAGCTATATTGTCATGGACTCCTCCGATTTAATACGCCACACTCAATCCATCCACAAACTCCACCATTCTGCTAATAATAATTTTTTATGAGCCGCTAATAAAGACGCTGAACGCCGCTAGTCCAGTCTTCATATAAGATATGACCTCTAAACATCAACTATATATTTGAGAGAGCGCATCGCCATACACGAGGCTATTAATTGCAGTATCGACCACACAAGCGCCGTTTTACGCGAGCCAAGAGCCAATATTAACGAAAACCGTCGCAGAAACGCCGTGATTGTGCCCTGTCATTTCAAGACAGCCAGTATCCTTTGGTTATTAGTCGATCGCCTTATCCACTTGCGAAATGTCCGAAATAAATCAGTCCTCACAAGTAATCTATCAGCCCAATAAGGCAAGCCGTACGAATAATAATATTATTTCGATTTTACTGGATACCGCAGGGGCGCTTTACCGTGATGCTAGGTATGTAACAATAGACACCGTTATTTGAACTATTGTTGTTCCTTGACGAAACGAGCGTATGTGCTCAACAGGAGAAATAGTTTAGCCTCAGTGATCAAGATGAAGAAAACGCGGTGGTGAAAAACCACCGAGCCAGGGTAAACGGTTGACCTTCGTCCATTTGCGCCACTCATTCTAAATGCATAAAGACACCGTAAATATGTTGAACGCTCCGTTAAGTCTGCGATAGTTGATGAATGTAGTGTCCTATTGCAATATTCGTGGTATATATTTTGTTATGCAGTAAAATTACGAACAGAGTAGACGGGACTTTCCGGTTGTAGAAACTTCACGAATTGCATTGCGGCATTTTCTTACTTGCATATTTTAGTATAGTAACTGTAGCTTACATTGAAATACAATTGTGTGCTTTACATTTATGCGTTCCTTTCATGATGCTCTACGTATTGAATACCTAGACATAACATTTGGCGACGAGGTGAAAGACTAATTTAATTTCGTGCAAGTAACATTCTTCGATTACTGTCAAAGGGGATTCATGCAAAATTTTCGCGAATCATCTCCCCTATTTCACGTTCGGAATTTTACACTTCTGTCGATTCCGGTTTTCGTGTTGATACTTATGGCACGCGAAACGCTACAAAAATATTTTCGTATACTCGTTATCGATTAACTAGCATACAGTTATCGGCATTTTCGCGCGAATTTGACTGGTTTTCATGTTCGGCTATCAGGAATATTACGCGAATTTCAACCACTGACTGGTTTTCACGTTCGATTGTCAGTATTTTCACGCGAGTATTGACATTCTACGTAATCTACAACCACATTGTTCAGACAGTTATGGCTACTTTCACAGTAAACCCGCCACTTCCGTATTTACAGACTCCTGGAAAAGCTTCCATTTTGTGGACACATTGGAAAAGACTTTTTGAAAATTATCTTTTAGCCAGTGGCGCATCTTCAGAACCCTCCGAGCGCAGACGGGCTATTCTACTTCACAGTCTGGGGGCCGAGGGACAACGTATATTTTATACACTACCTCTGGATACTTCAGAACAGGATGTTTATAAACAGTCGATGATGGCATTAGACAAACATTTTTTGCCTGCAACCAACGTAGTCGCTGAACGTTACCGTTTTAAGTTACGCGAGCAACTACCTGGCGAAAGTGTTGAAACATTTGTCACTGCACTAACCGAACTGACTGTTAATTGCAACTACGGAAATTTTCGAGACGAGATGCTACGAGATCAGCTGGTGGAAAAAACTAATTCAAACAGAATTCGAGAGCGTTTGTTATTAGAATCGGATTTAACACTTCCTAAAGCTATAACGATAGCGCAGCAGGTTGAAACCGCTATGAGGGAATCAAAATCGATTTCTGGTCAAGGTCATAGCGGTGTTTCTAACAACGTCCAGCATATTAAAAACAATCGTGTAAATATGAAAAAACAAACTTCTACTTCAAATTCTGGGAATAATTCTAAAGGTGTGTGCTACCGGTGTGGTTCGAGTAATCATATTGCTTCTTCTCCAGAATGTAAAGCTAAAACGGCTACTTGTAGGAAGTGCAATAAAGTAGGTCACTATGACTCAGTGTGTCAGAAATTTCCAAATCTATCTAGAAATACGAACAGAAACACCAGCGCACGACCTAGATATCAAAATACATCGGAAATTGTGCATAATGATGTTTCTGTACTGGAAACAATGGGTACTTCTGGTAGCAAAAACGCTATTATGTGCGACATTTCGATTAACGATCATAGTTATAATATGGTTGTTGACACTGCTTCGGATGTTTCAATTTTGTCCTTACAGAATTTTGAAAAACACTTCAGTAAATCCGATATCGAACAGAGTAGTAATACCATTACTAGTTATTCACAACACAAAATTGATATCATTGGCTGCTTCAATGCCAAGGTTTCGTACAAAACTGATTGGTCAATAACAGAATGTGAGAGTACTTTTTACATTGTAGAAAAAGGTACGAGTCTAATTGGGAAAGACATAATTCAGTCGCTCAACATCAATATCAATGGTGGTTCACTTTCGTGTTATGCGACTTCAGATGACACAATATCTATGTATAAGGAAAAATTTCCAGCCTTGTTCTCTTCAAAACTCGGTACTGTTAAGAAGTTTGTACATAAAATAAAAACCAATCCTAATGTTCAACCAGTCCAGCAAAAATTGCGTAGGTTGCCATTTGCGATTCGCGATGCAGTTTCTGATGAGCTTAAGCGCCTTGAGCAAGAAGATATTATAGAGCGAGTAGACGCTAGCGAGTGGATATCGCCGCTTGTAGTTGCGTACAAGAAAGACAACAGCATTCGCTTATGCGTAGACTTAAGGGAGCCAAATAAGTCGATAATTGAAGATAAATTTCCACTTCCTAATATCGATGAAATTATTAGTACGATGCATGGCGCAAAAGTATTCTCGCGTATCGATCTTAAGAGTGCATATCATCAGCTGCCCCTGCATGAACAGTCACGTGACCTCACTTGTTTCATAACCCACGAAGGTCTTTTTCGTTTCCGAAAAGTCTGCTTCGGGTTATCTTCGGCGCCGTCTTGTTTTCAGAAGATGATGACCCAAATTCTTCAGGGTATACCACGCGTCATTTGCTTCCTTGATGACGTGGTTTGCTTTGGTCGTGATACACTTCAACACGACGAAACAGTACATGCAGTCCTTACTCGATTTCAAGAGTACAATTTAACTCTTAATGAGAAATGTGAATTCAATGTGCAATCCATTAATGTCCTTGGTTATCAAATTTCAGCTGAGGGTGCTCGACCAAATCCTGACCATGTTCAAGCTATATCCGATGCCCCAAAACCAGATTCTAAGGATAAACTTCGATCATTTCTGGGGTTGTGCGGTTATTATTCCAAGTTTGTTCCAAACTTCTCAGATCAGGTTCAACCGCTTCGTTCAATGTTGACTGATGATTCTTTCAAGTGGACCCCAAAAGCCAATCAAGCCTTTGAAACCATCAAAAAGCTTATTGTCGGCAGTCCCGTTCTTTCACTATTCAATCCTGACCTGCCAGTTATTGTTACAACTGACAGTAGCGGTTACGGTCTTGGTGCCACACTCACGCAAGTGAACAATGGCTCAGAACGTCTTGTAGCTTGTGCATCAAGAACTTTATCTCCAGCTGAGCGTAAATACTCAGTGGGAGAACGTGAGGCTTTAGCTTGCGTATGGGGTGTGGAGAAATGGCATACGTACCTGTGGGGTCGACATTTCACTTTGCGTACAGATCACCAGGCCCTGGTAACTCTTCTTAATACCAGTGGTTCAGGATTTCGCCCAATGAGAATCGCAAGATGGTCCTTGCGACTACTTCATTATAATTACACCATAGAGTACAAGTCAGGGAGTCAGATTAAAGTTGCAGATGCTCTATCTAGATCTCCACTTCCGACTGATGGCGACAGTCTAGTCGAAGACTGCGATGCAGTGTGTGAAATATTCCTATCCGATTTACGTGCCATCTCCAAAGATGAGTTAATTTCAGAAACTCTCCATGACGATACTTGCGTAGTATTGACAGACCTTGTTCAAAAAGGTTGGCCTAAATCAAGCAAAGATGTTCCTTCCAATGCACTTCCATACTTTCCACTCCGAGATGAAATTTCAGTTCATCAAGGCATTCTTTTCAGAGGTGATAAGATCATAGTTCCATATTCTTTGACTCAGCGATTGGTGGCCTTTGCCCATGATAACCACATGGGGATTGTGAAGACTAAGCAACGTTTAAGAGATCGTTACTGGTTTCCTAAAATGGACACGATGGCTACTGAAGCAGTCAAGCACTGTTCCACCTGTCAAAGCAACGATAAATCCGCAGTTACTTATACCCCGCCTATGGAACCTGTCCCTCTACCTGGGAAACCTTGGGAGAAATTAGCCCTTGACTTTGTAGGACCTGATTATTCTGCGCCTATTTCTCAGCGTTACATCATCACATTGGTCGATTACCGTTCTAAATGGCCCGAAGTGTGTTTTACAAATAACATCACTACGGAGACCACAATAAAATTCTTGAGGCATGTCTTCAGCCGCGAAGGTTTTCCTGAAGAACTCGTTACGGACAATGGTCCCCAACTAATATCGCACGAGTTCGAATCTTTCTTGAGTGTTCGTAACATCAAACACCGTTACTCTTCCGTCTATAATCCCCAGTCCAACGGAGAGATTGAAAGGTTTAATAAAACCTTAGGGCAGGCCATTCAGTCTGCAAGGCTAGACGGTAAGGATGTGAGTTTTGCAATCAAAGAGTTCCTTGCTACTTATCGATCAACCCGCCATAGCACTACTGGGGAAAGTCCATCGTATATTCTTCATGGTCGGCAAATGCGAACCTTACTTGACATCGCAAGAGCTAGTAATATAGATAAAGCACGCGCACCTTCTGAAATAGATGCGCGAGTTCACGCTAAGCAACAACGCAGTAAAGCTTATACTGATGCTAGTCGAAGCGCTGTTAATCGCACTTTCCAACGAGGTGATATAGTTCGTGTGCGCAAGCCCTGGCACGTCCCTAAAGGTCAATCAAAATTTACTAAGCCTATGAAAATTGTGTCAGTGGTACGGCCAAATGCGTACGAGTTAGAGAATGGTCAAACCTGGAATGGTAAATTCATCGCTTTGTGGACTGGCAATACTTGCTCGAATTCACGTAACGATGAATGTATCACTCCCGTCCCTACTCAGAATGAGGTCGTTCCTCCTCCACCTATCCATGAGGAACCACGCACTAGTGCCCGTGTTAGAAATCCACCGAGATGGATGAAAGATTATCATTGCTATTGATACTGGGCGATTAAATTACAAGGGGGGAAATGTAGTGTCCTATTGCAATATTCGTGGTATATATTTTGTTATGCAGTAAAATTACGAACAGAGTAGACGGGACTTTCCGGTTGTAGAAACTTCACGAATTGCATTGCGGCATTTTCTTACTTGCATATTTTAGTATAGTAACTGTAGCTTACATTGAAATACAATTGTGTGCTTTACATTTATGCGTTCCTTTCATGATGCTCTACGTATTGAATACCTAGACATAACAATGAAGACTTACAATAATATGACGAGAGCAGCAACGTAAGCATCATAGACACTAACGAGAGCATCTGAAACAGCGGGACTACCCAGACTCCCATGGGCAGACAGGATTTGAGGGGGGTTTTTCCGGGAAAATGTTATATACTGAGAATCGATCCAAGGTCTTCGGGATTGAATTCAATTAACCCTGAGCCTCTACTTAAGATGTCACCATTTCTATTGATGTGCACGAGCGCACACTAGTACGACCCCAAAGAGTCGACACAGAAAACGTCTATGAAATTATGTTGTAAAGGTGGCTTCTTCATGAAGACACTATTGCCTTTTTAACAGTATCACTTATAGATCATCGATTTTAAGAAGCGGTTTGCGAAATAAAAACAATTTCCTCAGCTACAAACGCACACGCAGAATATATGTGCATACAGACATAATTATTACATGTAAATCTATAATACAATACAAAAAAACGGGGCATGTGAAGATGAAAGTATAAAATAAGACCCATAGACCGAGCAAAACAGACGTGGATAACTAAGACAAACTACACTACAACAGCAGTTGACCTTACAATAAAACTTACATGTCATCCACAGAGACGACAAAATTGAACGATTCGATGCGTTAACAAGATAAAGTGATGTAACTAGTTGTGTGCGACATCTAAAGATACAAAAATAAACCAAAAAAACGGTTCTTGAGTAACTATGGAGATTTAAATCAACACGCGTTCGTATACACAAACTTGGCGATTTACATTTAATACGAGTATACGAATGCTTTGTTAATTTCGATCTCAGTTACTGTAGGTGTTATCATTTTCCGCGTTTTATATGAAGTCTGACACCGTAACAGAACACCCGGGAAGGATTGGTCGGAATTCAAGCAGCTCCCTTGCGATCGGACACATTTGGATTGAGCAAGATGGATGAGGCTGTCAGAAACTATCTAATAATGTTACGGGACGGTTGTATATTGTACATTTTAACTATTATTATAGACCAAAGCAGGGCGCTACAGATACACATTTCTTGATTTATTCTCATTTTCAATTACGGTTAGTCGAAAAAAATGGAATGGAGGTTTTGGTGCTACTTTTTAATTAAATGTCAGTCGCACGTACAACTTTGCCTGGTTGTATCCCTCTGATATTTTTATAATTACCCATTCCACGACAAATGTTTCTCAATTATTCAAGCACGAATATCATGCTCATTTCCTATTGTGGACGGCGTAAGAACAAAGCCATGATGCTTGCTGTTCGAAGTCCAAACTACTCACATGGAAAGGCAGAGCTTCTAACTACCGCACCACTGGCGGCAAATCTTGCTGAATTACTCCGTTTGCATTAGAAAGTTTAGGCTTGAAGAGCTGTTTGAGTGGCACATTTAAAATTCCGTTTTTAGCCTGCAGTTGTTATTACAGAGTGGTTTTGATTGAGGTGTGATTAATATGCGGGTTTGTAAATAATAACTGTAAAGATCTAGACATTATCTGATGTAATAACAAATAAAACCACGAGAAGCGGTGCAGCATGAATGCGACATTACTAATATGCAGCACAGAGTGTTACATAGTCTCAGCAAGTGCGACGCTATCGTATTAACGTAGTGTGTGACATTGTCGCATTGGTGCAACAGGTAGTGTGACATTATTACACCAGCGCAGCACTGATTGCGACATCATCACCTCAGTGCAGCGCGTAGTGTGATATGCGACATGATCCCATTGGTGCTTTACGGGATGCGACATTATTACATCGGTGCATCACGAAGTGCAAAAATATCCCATTGGTGCACCACGTAATCAGTGTAATATGGAGTGTAATATTATAGCATCAGTTCAGCAAAGAGTATGACGACATGTTATTGGTGCAGCGCGGAGTGTGACATTATCGCACTAGTGCCCTACTTTGTCTTAAATGTTCATAAATATTTCAATGTGTCTAAGTAGGACAGTGGCCGCTGAATTGCGCGGATGCCGGCGTTTATCCGTTCGTCAGAGGACGACCCATCGTGGCTTATTAACGCTATACACTGGCGACTTTAATTTAGGTGATGCATTCTCGTATAGAAAACATGGCGGTGGTGGTACGCGGGCAATTACACACGTCGACAGGCGTGATGAGTTATCCTCTGGTCAAACGGATGTATTTGACGTAGTCAGTGACGAAGATGAATTTTGCCACGCCTACCTCGTTTATACATGCTTATACAGGGTTTATACAGTGTTATAGATTGTTTTCGTTTTCTGTCTCATCTTCGGGGGAAAAGACATATTTGCTGGCGAAAGAGTTCAAACTTACAATCTGCGAATGACCGTTCTGGCCCTCCCTTTAATGTTTGTATTAAAATTTCAAGCAATGCATCTTAGCCTTTGTTACTTAACCAGCGGTTTCTACATTGCTCCTTGTACGTAGACGTGTATATTTAACAGTTATCTTAACAGCAACATTTTCGTATGCAATGTGTGTCAATTTCAATCAAGACCTCGTTGTATTGCAATGCGTTTATGTTGTATTCAGATTTGTAATTTACATATACTGGTCTTTATTTCATTAATTACTTTTTTGAAAATCATATATTATATATCCAAATACGTAATTCTATATACAAGCAATGATTTTACAAATACTTGAACTGGGATAGTTTGTCTATAAAGTGTGTAAATCATATGTTAGATTTTCCAATACTGTTGGACAGTTTGAGGGAACCGCGTTTTAGTGTACATCATATATCATTTTTTGCATGGGTAGAAAATCGCTCATTTTATTTTTCATCATTACCTAACGTACAGCATGTCGGCTTTTCGTCTCCATTTTGATTTTATATTGACAGGACGTGTGGTGTTTGTAAAAGTAGTGGATTACTTATTATACGCATTGTATGATTTTGGAATATTCTAGAGACAGTGGCATACGGAATTAAAGAAGACGAAAAGGACATTGAAAGCTTGACTGGACCGATTGCAGACGTAATAAATTCGAATGATAGGATCGGGTTGCATTTTTTGCCGGGTTTGAAGTATTTTATTTGAATGTCGTGCCAGGTAAGCGTTATTCGTGCGTGTAGGTAGATGTCACAACCACCGCACCTAATTGCTACGAAATGAGATAGATGTATGTTCGTCGTAATTTCGCCGTTGGTCGCCCACTGCATAACTCGAGGTGGATGAGTATGGGCTCTGCGACCTCGGGTATTGCGCTATGCGCGTTCCACGGTCCGTTGCCGTCCCCACGTCGTTTCCCCACCCATCACTCCTTCAGGCGCGTCACACTAAACCAATACATCTCCTAGCTACGCAATTTTGCGCTTGCCTGGGACGGAGCGGTCATGCTGGCTGTATCGGCGACTACCGTTCTCCGGGTTGCGGTAACCGAACCGGACGACCATTGATCGGTCCGGAAGTGATTATGTCAAACAAGACGTGCCGTTATCAGTCTTCCAGAACGTTTGACAAACGTCACAAACGCCAATGCGCTCAGTCGCCCGTGATAGCGATACGAAATAGGATGTGTTCAATTTAATTATTTCGCTGAATGAGTAATCAACAACTGTATGTGTGTTCACACTAATGAAGCGTTGGGTGCATTGGGTCTTGTATTGCATCTCAACATATCTTCATACACACTATAATAGGCTTCTTTGTCATTAACACGCTATTAGCACAGAGGCAACTTCTTAGAGAAATCTGAGTGAAATAACAGGTCTAGAAATGTCCATAAAATTCCAAAAATTTATGAAAACAAACAATATTGCATTGAATAATTATTTGTGTATGCACGCAAAGAATCTTTCAACAAGCGCATTTTACAGCTAATCTGATCAAGTTCTCCATGAAATTCGAGAAAAAAAATCGTGGCACAAATATCTTTTTAATGTGGGAATGAAAAGAGACGAGGTGTGTAGCTTTGATCAATCAATTGAACTCGTTATAAGTAATAAAAAATGTTTAGCATTTGGCTCATGTTTCTAATGGGTGCGATAAATGTACGGATTTTTTCTCATTTGTCGAAATATATTGCATATTGCCTTTGGTAAAGAATGTTTTTTTCTCACACCCATTGAACGCCCAGAAAATTGCGTGTGTACGTGTCCTGAGCTTCAGAAACGTTTGGTCTAGCCGGCCTAGTGTGATTACGAGCAATTATCAACCAATTACTTCCGGTTTACGTGACTGCTCGACCTTTTATAGAGCGTCCTGCGTCCTCTGCGCATTACTTAAGCGAATGCTTGATGAGTCCGAGCCATCTTCTACATACCTAGATTGGAAGATAACGCAATTTTGATTTGCCCCATGACCGACATCTAAGACGTTACTCGGCACGTCCATAATCGCGCGACATTTTCCACGCAGGTGGACGCACCAACGCCGATAGACGTCGTGTCGACAAGCTTCGTGGCTCGGTTTATACTGTAATGTCCCTTACGATCGACATCGGAAGGGAATCGACGCAGGAAATTGACTTCCCGGCCACTCGAGAATGAAGCTTTGTGGATGCAGAAGCGTAGTCCGAATGATAGACAGTTAGTCGGTCACTAATTACGCGTTAGCGTACATCATCTTATTGTGACCTGACGTGAATCGACGTTACCTTGGTCACACGGGCAAATGTATAAAGCCGGTATACAGCCACATTTAATTAATCCCCAGGCTTAGTCGTCAACAAATTCGTAATCTAATCATGTTAATTGTTTGAGTTACTTCCCTTCCGATATCGTATTGTTAGTGCACCGTCAGGCTGCTGCCTAAATACGACGCAATAGTTTGGCGGAATTACCTCCTCAAACATATTTACTAATCATCTATGAAGATTACAGGAATTACTATAAAAACCATGCAGATCACTACAAAACGTTTGATAATATGATTTTTCTTCTATATATAAGTCGCATGTTTTTTGAGCCCTGGAAAAAGAGTTTTAGACTTGACTTATATACAATGAGACATCGGGATGTACTTCCAACTATCAGAATGCAGTCCACTCTTTCGACGAGATTGTCGATGCTCCTTTTGTCTCAAATTCAGCAAAATATTGATAATTATACTTAAATTGTTAATACATTTTTCGTATCCTAAATTTTACCGTTGATTGCTGCTTGTAAACGTGATATACGTCGTTATGTTTTATTTATTTCGGACAATCTGTTTATTCTACATTAAAGGGACGAAATTAAGGTTGTCGATTTAATACATGTAGAAAGGGATATAGGCAAAAGAGAATTTTAGCGGTCCTTTCTCAACGTCTCTTCGAACACACCGAAAAATGCGAATAAAATCTTACTGTAATAATACGACAATACTAAAGAAATGGTAGAATATTTCTTGTACGCTCTGGCAAATTGAATACGTATATTAGATGTCGATAAATATATTGGGAAAACCGAATTTTTTCCAATATCGCGAAGCACGCCAATATCCTGCTAGGTGAACGTTCGTTGTCATCACATCCGCCTTTTTCTAATGTCGGCCAAAAACCCGAGCAATAAACTTGTGAAAATATTTATACAAGCCCAGGGATATCGCGATCGTGTCGGCGCTTTTCATTGCTTCGATCAACAACGTCCGATATCGATATGCAATATTTATGCGTTTCCCCGTCCGTAAAACGTCAATATTCTAGTCTGCTATAGGAGACATGTAATTCGCTCAACAGCGTCATTTCGAGTGTCTGTGAGTGCATGGCCGAAAATAAATAAATATATATATTAAATAAAATATTAATGATGTTGAATTTATGTCTTATTATGTTTCTCCAGCTCGTCATACGACGTACTTACCGTCAACTCAATGGGACTCAGTGAGGTGAGGGAAGTTGTATATCGATTATGTTATCTTGATTATTTTTTCTTACCGATACGATAGCGTCCGTGGATATGTGCAGACACAGTGAGCGAAAATGGAAAAAGGATTTAGACGTTAGTGAGCGACCGCATTAAAATACACATAGGAGAAATACACGAGAAATCACCGCCTCTGGACTCGTAGACAATGCGTAGATGCCCGTCATCGCCAATCCGGTCATGGGATGGCGAGAGTACAGGCATCACAAAAGGCACAAATTTTTCGTCGGATTTTGCGAAGAAAATGATGAAATAGAAATCGATTAAATGTAACATATCGCTTACGTAGTTGCCCCAGACGTTGACAGTGAGGACCTGATTGCGTTCGTCCAAATCGAGAATCTGCACCAATGAGATACCATAATGGACGAGGATCGAATCATCGGAGTCGTTTACCGGCCGACCCAGTCTCCCGACACGTTCGTAGTTTTTCATCAGCGATCGGATAAGTTCCTTCTCCTTCGACCGCGAAGCCATCGCTGAAACGTCACCAAGTTAT
>WURV02147868.1:0-17961 GCA_011762755.2 Epimenia babai | reverse complement strand
TGAAAATTTGTTTTCGACAAGTTTGACAGTGTGAAGGTAACGTCAAACTACGTTTCGATAAGTTGGCCAACATGTTGGCCAACAAATCGCACAGTGTAAAGGCACTATAAAAGACAGGTTGAGGCTGGCGATTTTTAACTAGGAAGTAACCCTTTGATTTCATTTGGTAATGTACTCCATACATTTCGCAGTTTTGATTTAAAAGCCTCAATTTCAGTTTACGTACTAATGCATTCTCCAACTATCAGTTTGCTGGACTGAATGAGTGGCCAGGTGCTGATGTAGGCTTACTTGACAATGATAGCAATAATTGTAGAGCTCAGAGATAACGAAATGTCTTTTAATTACCTCCATTAACACGAATTCAGTCTTGTGTTCAGGCCAGATTCGTTTTGTGCCATTCATGGCCCCCACAATACGTAATCGCGTCAATTGATGCATATAAGGACATAGTAGGACACGAATTAAAACAGTTTTGTAGTGTGAGTATTTATAGGCCTATATGCGTTGAATATTTATTTGTAATACATGAAAAAAATGTGGGGACGTATCATTCTGCTGGGGCCGTAAGAATATCGGATCACTAATGGCTTAAATTGAATTGAAAATAGTCTAACATGGCTATTACAAATACCTGTGTAAATCGCTGGCATAGTCTGCATAGTATAAACATCAGTGCCTTTCCAAACCAATGTTTAACACCTAATACTCAGGCAAAAATCTGCATCTATAGCTCGGTTGGTAGAGCATCAGATCGGCTGTCTCGATATCGTGGGTTCGAGTCCCACACTAACTTTTTTCTTCTGTTGTACATTTTTCTCCTGTTCGACAACCACAATGGCCTGATTAATGTTACGTTAATATGGCAACCCAACAAAAATCAACCTTTCAATTAATAGTCGACGATGCTTGGAACAGATATCTGTGTATATATGTCTGGCATGGTATACGGAATTTAAATACTGGCGTGTTTTCAGGGGGAGATGAGGGGGTGTTAAATACCTATACTATTTCGTACTTGCTTGTTTCGGCGTCGTATCTCCCAGTTGCCATCGCTCCAGGAATTATCGACCGCGCAAGGGCAAATGAAGTTTGTCGATTTTTAAGTTCACCCATCGGACTCTTGAGAGTCGTCGTTCAGCGAATTGAGATTCTCCGAAAACCTCCATCTACCTACGACACGATTGAGTTTATCTCCATAAGTTCTTCGCTGAAAGATCGCAATGACATCTTCGGCACTAGTACCCAAAAACTACTAACTTCGGCAGAGTTTCCTCTCAAAGCGAAGAATGCCATTAGATACGTTGCGTATGTCCATGAGAAGCGCGCCATTTCAAAATTAGCTAGTAATGATAATAAGGGGTTGTTATAATATAAAGGAGCCAGTAAAGTCTTGTGTGTATTTATATTCAAATTATCTCGATCACATGTTGGACGACGCGATAATACGCCTATTATAATAAACCCACCGGTGATCGAGATAAACGATAAATCTACTTATATGAATCCATTCTGTAAGGATTTGTACAGGTACACCTTTAAGTGTCTAACTGCAATAAGTACCTCAGTGATCAAATTATATCCCAGTAAGATTAAAATAGGACAATCAGAGACGCGTTTACGAATACTCAAAGCGCTATCAGGCACCGGGGACATTTGGAAATTATCTGTTGGCGCCGCAGATAAGTGTGTCGAGTATTTTTGGATACTACGAAATCCAATTCATGATAATTTTTTGCAATCCACTGAATTTAAGGGTCTCACTGGCGACTTGCCCCTTAGTGCATATAAATATTGTGCAAGAGCTTATCGCCTCATATATATGCTATCGGAAATCAACATAAGACGTAGCTACAAATATTCAAGTGTTTCCTGTCGAATACAGCGCGGGCAGACAACCTCATTACGTTTGACCGACCGCTCCACTCCCGATGAAGTATAGATTTTTCCATGAATTACTTATCCGCGTATGTAGATAGAATTAAGGAATTGAACGCGATAACATTTGTGGTACATTACCGATGCTGAATCGCCTTTTAGCGTCCATCATTATGGATGTGTTTTCAATTTTGATTTTTCCCATCAAGATGTCTGCTCTAAGAATTATCATGAAAACAGACCGAAAGTATCTACCGCAAAACGAAATCGCGGAGAAATTGTCTTTTCTACAACTCGTGCCTTAATAGATGACCATAGCGATAGACGTCGGGTTAGGCTCAGGGGTTGTTTGCGGGTAACGATGTTTACAGGGGAAGCAGTGAGTCGAGTGGTAGAAGCACTGGACTCGTAACCGAAATGTTCACGGTTCGATTGCGGGAGTAAATCCGTCTCCAAAATGGCTAGACGCTTTATATCATCTTTGGCGGGAGATATGCGAGGGTCTAAGGTATTGTATCTGTGCTGAAAGTAGTGACAGTGAGTGACGTGTTGGTTGAGCTTTTCCAGGGTATTACTAATGACGTAGCTCGCTACTTATCCCTGCGTCATATTGTTCTCGCTGATCTCAATGCAATAACAGTTACTGGTACTTCTCTTGTTTTTTATCGCAGATGATGAATCGCCCGATAGCGCGCATCTGCCTTTTTCCAGACGATCATGAATGCGTTACCATAAGTCGGCGATAGAGTTTTAATAGTATAGCTCATGAATATGATAATAGGTTGCTAAAGATATGTAAACGCTGTAAATATTCAAATAAAGTGTACTTTCAAGGATGGGAATATTTGTCGGTTCACATGCCATAAATATAACCGCCACAGGTGGTGGTAGATTACGTTTTATGTAGCTATGAATTTAAATGTAGAGTCCGATCGTTTCAGTGAATGAACCACTGGTGTGGTCGGGTGACTGTACATTACATAGCCTATGTCATTAACGCGCGAGACGGATGAGAATTTAAAGCAAAGCAAGGAAACAATGATCAGATACGCATGCCATATCGATGGGATGATGGTGGATTTCAAGAGAAAAATAGAAAACTCAAATATTTCGGTTCGTAATGATACGTAGATTGTAATTTGTCCAAAGATATTGGTAACATGAATAATTTTTCTGAATGTAATTTAGTCGATGAATCGGTTGAAGCGATCAAATATGTGATATTTGAAGGATCCGAATGTTTCAGCTACTTATTTGACGAAGAAAGGTAGGTATGCCAAAACGTGTGCAGAGTAAGCCATGGTGTAATATGGAATATCGGTGTGATAGAGACTTATAGACGCGCAAAAACAGTACAAACAAAATGGCGAAAAGTTTTATGGGTTTACTGTAGTCTGACACAAAGACACGAAAAAATTATGCAAAAGAATGCTTTCGCTGTATGAAGAAGTAAAAGCATTCATGAAGTTAAAAGTTCGGTATGTTGGGTCAAGATTCGAATTGTCCAGGTTTTGTACTAAAATACGTCTTGTGTAAAGTAGACGGGAAACCGGGAACTTAGTTGGTTGAATGTAAACGTCTACTAAGTTCATTGATGGGTCCGTTTAAATATGCTTCACCGGCCATTTAATGTAGACCGCTTTGTGCATAATTCAAAAAGCGTAGTTTTTGTATTTCAAAAAGCGTAGATCAGTATTAAAATACGGAATGGTGCACACAGATACTGGAATGTGGCAAATGCCGACTTTACCAGAACCTCAGATATTCACCGCCGCCCCTCAGCACCCACTACACACTGAAGCTTTTTTGTAGCCCATACTCGGAACGTCTTTCATCTCACCACCTGCTGGTGGAGCATAAACGGTGGGGAGGGGCGGCCGAAACCGCAACTTTCTCACCGGTCTGTGTCGATGTGGGGTGGATGTTGAGGACGAATATCATGTCATTGTGTCACTGTTTTTGTTCCACACGCATGCTTGTGAAAACAATCTTGCGCATTATTATATCGAACTACATTATAGAAGCCCGTATGAATCCATTTAACACACGAGGAATGAAGTGTGTGGATATGTCATTACAATTTGGCATGTATTACATTCAATATTTTCGATCTCGCAGCGTTAAGTCTATCGATGATATAGCTAGTGTGTGAGTCCGGTAGGAGTTTTCTTAAACGCGTCTCCGATTTCAGTATTTTGAGCTCGGGATCAAATTTTATCACTGAAGCTTTTTTGCGTTTGGGGACTTGAGAGAGAGACCAGCTGCACCATATCATCCATTACCTGGATTCGTGTTAGTGATCTTATCATTTATTCGATTATCCTTTATCGATATACGTGAATAGTTTTTTATGTGAGGTATAATATCGCGTTGTTTTCGCCCCAATTTTGTTGATATAAATACACGCCACAAAACTTACCTGGCCAGGTTTGCTATAACACCCGCTTTACGTACAATTAACAATAATTTTTGAAATGTCGCGTCACTGTTCGGTATACGCAACGTTCTTGATTGTGTCGCTGGCCCTGACAGTAAACTCCGCCAAGACCAACCATACCGCTGCCAACTCAGAGACAAGAACTTTAACGGAAAGATTAACTAAATTTATGTCCAATATGGGTCAAGTTTTGCGGAGCGTCGCTTCGACTGTCAAATCGCTAGAGGAGATCATTCGTCGAATCGATGGCAAACTCAACTCGTCTGTGTGCGCTCCTGAAGCACGGACGCATCAGCCAGGACTGGGAATCACAACTCCGAAATACACAAGTACGAAAGAGAATATTATAATTGTAAAAGAATATATTACATAAAATTTATTGCAGCGGGTCCGAATCGGCACAAGTACGAAAGATTATTCCCCGTTCTCCTCACTATATGAAACGAGCAATATTTTTCTCCTGAAATACTGAGAACTATTGACATTAAAATATAATTATGTAATGTATAGCGATACGAGAAGTGTTATTGTGTACATATATAATGACACGAAGAGTATAACAGTGTAAATGAATGAAACGAGCCTGTGATAGTGCCAATGTATAACGAGACGAGACCTGTTATAGTGTAAATGTATAACGAGACGGAGAAGTGTTATAGTGTAAATGTATAACGAGACGAGACGTGTTATAGTGTAAATGTATAACGAGACGGAGAAGTGTTATAGTGTAAATGTATAACGAGACGAGACCTGTTATAGTGTAAATGTATAACGAGACGAGAAGTGTTATAGTGTAAATGTATAACGAGACGACAACTGTAATAGTGTAAATGCATAACGAGACGGGATAAGTCTTGGGGTAGCGCTGTTAGATTATTACATCAACACGACTATCTCACGAGGCTCCACTTTCGCATCATAATCATAACAGCGGAACCATATTTAGTTAATAGTGACTGCCATCCCTCACGTTTTATCTAGTTTTGACTAAGACGTGTTACGCCATTATTTCTCCGTTATTTATGATATGTTTAGTCCAGCGCATCATGTTTTCGAAACACACAATCGCCACACTTGCTTATTCAATTATAAACAATTTTCAACTGTCCTGCTGCCAAAGGGCATTTTTCAGCGGGAAAACTATTATTAATTTGATCTTTACAAAATGTTTAATCTACAAAAAATTGCTGCAGAATGTCGCGAGGGATGGACGAAGAATGGGTCGAGCTGCTTCACGTTCATCCGGTGTCCAAACGGGTGCACAGCCGACGGGGCGAAGGAGACGTGTCTGAAGAAACACGCTCGTCTGGCCAAGGTTGCGTCAGTCGAACAGCAAGAGTTTTTCAGTCGTTCGCTGAACACATCCTACTACATTATTCTGGGTGGGAACGATCGAGCCACAGAGGGAACATGGCGCTGGCCAGATGGATCCTTGATGGAGGACGGATACGAAGTGTGGTTCCCAGGTCCTCGAATAAGTAGATAAATCAATATTTATTGATCACTTTACCATATTCCTTTTTTTTTCCTGGTTTTATGGTCTTTTTAATGTTGTTATTAAAAACAGAAGGCCCAAGAGGCCTCAAGACGCCCACCTGAAATAAAAAAGGGAAAAGACAAAACAAGAAGCCAAGGAGGCCATCTTGATACCAGAACGAGAAGACAAGGAGACTGCTTGACATCAAAAACAAGTGGCCAAAGCAACCTGACAATACCCATTTCGATACTGAAACAAGACAAGAGGTCAAAGAGACCCGACAATACCCATTACGACACTAAAACTAGACAAGAAGCCAAAAAGACCTGACACTACCCATTACGACACCAAAACATGACAGGAGGCCAAAGAGACTCTACAAAACCCATTACAACACTAAAACAACAAAATACGGATGTGGAAAAAACCTGGGGTAAAATCACATCTAATTGGCTACACAGAGATGTGCTAAACAAATCTAAATATCAAACTAATGGCAGACATTCGCACTAAGCAGACATGGAGATAGAGATTTCAAAATTAAAAAGTCGATAAAAATTACCCCCCTTCGCCCGATGACGAGATGCTGAACAAATCTAAAAGATACTAAACCAAGGACAATATCCCCCAAATGGCAGACGCCTGCGATAAGCGGTAATTGAGACGATTTTTCAAGAGAACGTCGGCATAGATTACCTCTCTTAGGTGCAATAACGATACCTAGAATAGACCAAGCCCAGGGCAATATCTGACAAATGGCACACATCTGCAATAAGCGGTTCTTGAGAGGTGCATTTTTAAAGAAAAACTACGAACATCGGCAAAAGTTACTTCCCTTAGCTGCGATGACGATAGCATGAACAAATCTAGAAAAGACCATCCCTACGACAATATAAGCACAATGGCAGACCTCTGCGATAAGCGGTTCTTGAGAAGATTTTTTAAGAAAATGTTAACATTGGACGGACGGATGGACAAATGGACGGACGACGGACAAACTCCGATGAGAAAAGCTCACCTAGCACTTGAGCTAATAATTATAGGAACGATAGTTTTGATATTGCTACTCAAAAGACAATAACGTTGTCGACGCCCTTTACATTTAAAACACAGGTAAACACGTTTAAGAACTAAATATACACAATAAAATTTTTACGACAGACAAATACTCTGAAATGGGATATTAATTATATCGACAATCAAAAATGTTTAAACGAGTGATTTAAATAGTGACACGGTTACCTTTTTTAGTTTCGTATTCACAGGAAGTGACGTGCGGAATAACAATTCTGCCATCTTTCTTCAAATAGGTCATCAGTCCTGCGTGACACATCAAATTTAGGTAGAAAAAAATCAATTATTGAGTAAAAATGTTCATAAATAATCGTCGCTTTGGCATATATTCGTTCCGAAGCTTCTCGTTAACGAGTTTACCAACAACAACAACGACATCTTTCGCAATCTTAACCATCACGTCACATTCTAGCAGTTCAATCAGTTTCAGATTATATCAAACTATTTTCAAGGTTGGGAGCGTATTTTTTAATATACGTTACGCTAAGTCTACAATGACATGACGACATAGCGTGAACGTAAGCGACATAGAGATCGCATATAGAGCATCTGAAGCATAGTAAACGTCAGAGGGAAAGAGCCCTAATAGAACCACACTGCAACTGCTACCCAGACCCCAATGGGCAATGGGGTTTAAGGCGTTTTTCGACCCTAAAAACGCCACAGTTAATATGGTTAGGGCGGAGATCGAACCAGGGATCCCTGGATTCAAAGTCAAACGTTGTAACTACTACGCCACATACCACTTGGAGGCGTATCACTCAGAACAGAGATTTTGGTTCAGGATCTATAGACACACTACATGATATCACACTCCCTCAATGTGGTTGCAAGCAACTACTGAACAAACACCATGTAGAAATACCACTAATCACTCGCAGTCAAATCACTGGCGATTATAATACATAAATTAAAATAACAATAGGCCCTCGCAATAGAAAACCAGTTACATAATATCAGAACAAGAATGCCCCCCTTATTTTAATTCAAGGGACGCAACTGAGAACTACTGAGCGCTCTCTATTGAACCTTATTTGCAAAAGGAATTTGAAGACATAAAATGCGAACAAATTTTGAATAACTGGGTTAATGCCACTATAACCAAGAACAAATGAAAAAATATTTTATACTCTTCTGAATGTATTTTGCTTTTATATAACTTACGTAGTTCCTGATAACGAAAATTTCATTAGATACGTACGTAAGCCTATATTAAAGTAATTCTTTCTAAGTCTAGAGGAATAAAGTGAAAGGGGTTGTTTTACGACAGGTCAACCAAACGGCGGACAAAGCCAAAACTGCATGTTCCTAGATGTTCCCAACACCAACTGGAAGGACATGGCCTGTAGTCACTGGTTTACAGCTGGAAACAAGGCGAGTTTTATATGCGAGATGTCGCCCACCTCGCTCTAATTGACTCCGCAAATCACATTATATCAAATAAGCAATCTGCCTTCTGTTACGTTTCGGCATAACATACGTACATAGGATTAATATATCTACTGAACTATAATACAATACACATATACATTAATTTTATAGCCATACACATGTACAGACGTGCACGGATATATTCACATAAAAAATAGTATAGTACATTGGAGACTGTGATTTTTTGGTATTTAACATTTAGCGAAGTTTATGCACTAATGCAGCATGTGGTTGTTGACGCAATACCGAAAATAATTATACAGACAATGTTAACCGTTTTTCATTTGTCAGTTTTTTGAAACAGGAAGAAACACTGAAAGATAAACACTTATCTATTTGTACACTATACAGAAAACATAGAATGATCTGCCCATATAAGTCTGTATAACAGTTTATCTTTATGCTGATGAATGCACAAGCCAACTAGGTGGTAATTATATGATTACCCTTGTATATACAATAATTTAAGGCACCTTAAACAGAATGTAAAATGTGCATTATCACAAGGGTAATTGCATTAAAACTATTTGGCTATAAAATTTGCATGGAATGCTTGAAACAAGGGTAAAGGTAGCACCGTAACCTTATAATAAAACTGAGATCATAATTCACACGAGCTTTCGTATACAGGTATACTTCGTCAGGTGTAATGAGCTGTTACATTTACTTATCGGAAATGGCTAAAACAGCAACCCACATTTTATGGTGAGAAATAGTCACGTGTGGGCAACCACAGAAAACTGATCTTGTCAGGTAAAATGTGGAGATGTGTATCATCTTTTATAAGAATCTGATAAATGGGGGTTCCCACGCGAAACAAGAGTTACCGTAGCATTACAGAGTTATAGAACTTGGCCCCATAAAAAAGCGTACGTTATGTTGGAACGCGAGAGGATCGGCCAGTAAACTCTATCAGGCATGGACAGCCATCGCATCGATATGCATGTACAGTAAGCACAAATTGGCTGGATTTACTCTATTCTACATACTATTACTGATCTATCACTGACCATTAACATATAATATAGAGAACTTTGTCCCTTGAAAAATTATCTCCCCGTACACATTCCCCATATTTTCCAACTCCCACCACACCAATAAGCAATACTGCAAACGAACGACATCCTACGCTGACTCGCGTTGCAATAAAGCTTGTGTATGAATACGCAGGTCCTTGAAAATGTAATAATGATGGGAAGATCAGTAATGGAGAATACATAAGCAATAGAGAATAATAAATGATCAATAAAACGGAATAAATAATCGATAATACAGAATAGATCATCAATAAACCTGAATACATGATAAATAATAGATAATGCAGAAGTTACAAAGAAAATATATGATCAATAATACAGAATGCATAATTAATAATAGAGTGCGCATGATCCATAGGTCTTAGACCATCAGGCTACTGTTTCATGAGGAATGTGTTTGACAGCTAAGCTAATAAGTATACTTTGATCGAATATATTTCATTTCATTTAGGGACATTGACTCTAATGTCATAATTTGGACCACGTAAATAGTTTCAATTTGTGACTGGGGAAAAAAGCAACTGCAAAGCGATCACCAACACCAGACTAGAATGGCTTTATCAGGATGGTTCCAAACCAAGACCAGATGTATCACGTTAATATGGCCAGCAACCAAATAGAACACCTTGAACAATACGTAGATCGAGAGTAGATTATCGAATAAATGTCATGCAGAAAACGCACCGGAATTAGACTGAATAAAATGTCTATCACCATGATAACAGAGTTTATTCCGTGTACTTCTCAATTATTCAGTGATTCCGCACTTATTATGGTTGTTGGGGTAAATAGTGGTAAAATAACCGACAGTAACAAAAAGTACAGCGATGTTGGCCGTGCTGTGAAGGATCCAGTAGATTTATTTAATATTGAGGAATTGTATTGTGATCATATCGTCCGGATGATTGAGATTCGTGAGACGCCCCCTCGGAATGCACGACTGACGAGTGATCGTTTGAATTCTCCAAGAGGATGCTTTCCCGATAGCTGGCGTGGTCACTAAAAAGTCGTCGGAGGCCCCATGCGTAGGGCAGCCGACGCTACGACTATAGGAGTTGCGAGAGGGGTAAATGATTGCGATCAATGAAGAAACATGGTATGGAAGCCCACATCTTGATCACTGAAAAACTAGTCGATGGCAGTTATGCAGGGAAATTATCCCCTAATATATCCGGGACATCATCAAGAATGTCCTTCGGGACTAAACCTTTCATAGCGAGATACTTGATAACACCACGGTTCAAATACTGTCCATTTTGGTTTGAAGCTGCAGTAAATACGAGGTAAGACAGCCTAAATAATTAATAAAGGGGTGGGCACACTGAAAACAACTGTGCACTTAGTCACCGCAATGACTCGCCTTGCTATATGAAAAGTTTCATCTATCTAGCTTGGGTCGTTGTTGGCGAGCCTATGAAATTTTAAGCCTTTTCTACAGAACGTTAAAAATACAGGGAAACCTGTTTCTATAATAACAAAAATTACATGTGTTATTATCTAATTTGACTTGGACTGTTCACACTGAATTTTAACGTTAGAAGTAGTGTTTTAGTGGTTGTTATGTTTTCCTCTACCTATCTGAATGCCTCCAAGACAAAATCGTCGCCATTTGACCTCAGAAGATCTGAATAGAGGGATAGGCATGATCGAGGCTGGTATGTCCAGGCGACATGTGGCTTAGGTGTTGGGTGTGTCACAGTGTCATCTCCTGTGCTTGAACTCGCTATCAGGCTACTGGTACAGCCGACAGATGACATGGTACAGGACGCAACATAGTTACAACCCGTGTACAGGACCGATACATCATCCTCTCCGCTGAAAGACACCACACATCCACAGCTACAACCTTGCTGAGAAACCTGAGAAATGCATCAGGAGTTCGTGTATCCACCTAAACTATCAGGAATAGGCTCCATGAATCAAGATTGAGGGCGCGCCGACCAGCTATACGCATCGCACTCACTCCACAGCACAGACAAAATCGATATGACTGATGTCGAGATTGTGTACCTGGGCCCGGCTTTGTCATGGTCTGGTGCGGCATCACCACCACGCGTCGTACAGACCCCCATGCCATTGAAAACGGCACACTAACAGGTGTCAGATACCGCGATGAAATCCTCGACGTGTTCGTGAGGCCATTGGCTGTTAATATTGGTCCAGACGACTGTTCTGATGAATGATAATGCCTGTCCTCACCGAGCCATCATAGTGAATGGGTGGGTACCTTAGGATAAAGAACCAACAGAATAGACTGGCCAGCACGCTCACCTGATCTCAGTGCCATTGAGCATGTAGGGGGCATGCTGCAGGCTGCCATCTCCGCCAGCAATGATCAACCTGTCCCACTTCAACAGTATATAGGCTGGAATGAAGTGTGTGCATGTCACCACAATTTGCTCAAGTTTGCAACGTTTCTTATTCAATATTTTCAAACTTATAGCGTAAACTCTATGGATGATATTGCAAAGTGTACTATTGCTTCTCTGCTTGGAAGACAGCAAATTTTAATAAGGTAATAGGTAATAGTAAAGTAATAATTAATAATTAGACATTTATATCCCGCACTTTAAGCCGTTTGGGCAGCTTGGTAGAGGACGGTTTGCGATCACTCAGTACTCTATAACAAGCGCCGGTAAGCCACTCAAAAATTTTCTCTCGCAGTGCATATTTATTGGCGTTGCTACAAAGAAATTTTACCGGTACTTATTTATAGCTAAGTCAAACGGACCAGTCGGGATAAAATACCTTGCCCAAGAATACGACGAAGAAACACTTTGGCATTGCCCGAAATCGAACCCTTGTTGGACTAGTTTGTAGAGCATACACAAACTCTGCCTCGACAGGTATAGAATATTATTTTGTCCTCATGATTTCCTCATCCATATGTTTAGTTTAGCTCAGTATTCTTGTACTACAATTAAGTATTGTAGTGCAAGATAAATTGCGTAATTCTATGTACAGTGGCGTAAGTCACGTCATGCTGGTGACGAAATCCCTTGTTATCGTTACAGGTTTTTCATGATAACAAGGACACGAAACGATGTATCTCTTGTGATTGCGTAGCAAAACAACATATATATCTTCTAAGACGTAATTTGCGAGCGAGACCCTCAAAAACAGTGCATTTCAAGTGCATCGCAAATATCATGCGTTGGGTATGGTACATGCAAAAACACCTGACGTATTTATCTGTGACGCCAACAGATAACTTCGCCACCGCATCGATATCGGTTGGAGTGTTTTAAACCCGTCTCCGATCTTAGTATTTTGAGCTCGGGATCAAATTTAATCACTGACGCTCCTTTTGCCACTAGACACTTGAGATAGAGACCAGCTGCCCCATATCCCCACATATCCATTACTTGGATTCTTGTAAATTATCTTATCTTCTATTCGATAATCTTTCATCGATGTCCGTGAACAGTTTATTATATTGGGTACAATATCGCGTTATACATGTTTCCGAGGTAATTTTGCCGGATATAAATACACGTCACAAAACTTTACTGGGCAGTTTAGTTATAACACCTGCTTCAAGTACAATAAAGTTTAAAATGTCACGTCACTGTTCGGTATACGCAGCGGTCTTAATTTTGTCGCTGGCTCTGACAGTAAACTCCGCGGGGACCAACCAGAGCGATGCAAACTCGAAGAAAAAAACTTTAACGGAAGAACTCACTAATTTTATGTCCAACACGAACCAAGTTTTGCGAAGCGTCGCTTCGACTGTCAAATCGCTAGAGGAGATCATTCGTCGAATCGACGACAAACTCAACTCGTCTGTGTGCGCCGTTGAAGCCCAGAAGCAACGAAAAGAACTGGGACACAAAAGTACGCAAGTACAAAGTACTAAAGAAATATTCATAAAAGAATATGTTTACATAAAATTTATTACAGCGCGTCCCAATCGGCGCAAGTCGAGGTTATTCCTCGTTCTCTTCACTTTATGAAACAAGCATTATTTTCTCCTGAAATACTGAGAAATATTGAGATTAAAGTATAATAGTGTGATGTATAACGATTAGAGAAGTGTTATTGTGTGCATCAATAATGACACGAAGGGTATAACAGTGTAAATAAATGAGACGAGCCTGTGATTGTCTAAATGTATGAGACGAGAAGGGTCATGGTGTAAATGCATAGCGAAACAGTCACTATTCAAAGTACGCCATTAATAAGGTAGCAAAAACCTTTCTCCTAATCAGGGAAAATAACCGTGTATAACTGATGTACCTTACTTTTACGCTAAACATTATTATGCAGCTTTACGCTGTCTTTATTTCTTCGATCATGTATCAACTGTGTCGGTCATGTATCACCTCATGACAGACTGACCGGAAAAATCATTAAATCTGTAAAATACATCACAACCAATTCGAATTCGTAGACATCGGGATTATCCCCCTTGCTTTTCACAATGTAAAATCACCAGTATTTTCGCTCTTGGTTACTTGACAATACTCAAGATCATTATTTTCTTGTTGAAGCCTTATACCGTGAATGTATAATGGGCGGTCAATAATAATAATTTTTGTGTGCGATTTACCTTTACCATCACTCATTAATTAGCAATGTACACCTTGTATATACGATTAAAGTTAAGCTATTACAGATGCAAATATTTTGTTATTTTATAACTATACATGTTTATTCTCAAATTTTTCATTTACAGTATCAATATGTATGTTTTTAGGCAAGTACTTAACTGAGGTTTCTATAAATTAATATGTATATAATGACATTGATAAAATAATAATTATGTTATTGACAAATTCAGGTATTTTTGATAAATGCGGTAGCGTCAGCGCGGGCTGTGAATGACCTTCGTGCCATTCTACAATACCCCTCCGATTTATAGTTCTCTATACGAGTTCTCGCACTCACAGAAATGCTGTCTTGGTGATTTTTTTATGTATATAGTTATATTTCGTATAGTAGTTGGTTTTTTGGTATCTTTGTTGCTGTTGGCTTATTATTTGTCATTTCTATGTTTGTATATAGGCGATGCATCATATGAATTATAGTTGAACATTAACTGCAATTTATTAATATTAATAAGGGTATGTTCATATTTTGTATACCTACTTTTCACATAGACTACTGTATTGTCTTTTAACGTTTGCTGTATCATTGCTGCATTGTGTGAGCCTACGAACCTGATATGGTTCAGGCTTATTGAATTCAATAAAGATAATGCCCGTCCACACATTGAATAGTTTGGTATTTTCGCATACATGCCAATAACAAGTCCCCTTACTCTTGTCTACAAAAAGTCACCAAGGCATAAATAAATGACCGCTAACGCTACCGAGCTGTTTATTATTGATTTACTACAAAGATCATATCATGTGTACATATACTAGGCCTTATCAGGCTTTACCTGCATCAGGTCTGACATCACCCGGACTATCGCTGCCTCCATTATGCACAGTCTTGTTATTTCACTTATTGATTATTCGAATTCGCCTCTTATAGGTTGTCCTTATATTTGGCTTAACAAACTTCAGCGAGTTCAGAATGCCGCTGTTCGTGTAGTGATGCAGGAGTGTAGAAGCCGTCACATTACTCCTTTGTTACAGTCCCTTCATTGGTTACCGATAACAACACGTATCCAGTTTAAAGTTCTTGCCTATATGTTTATGGCAGTGCATAGTCTTTCCCCACCTTACATTAATACACTTGTATCATTTTATCAGCCACGGAGACAGTTAAGGTCAGGAGGCAAATTACTAGCTAGGATGTTGAACTTTAGATCGTAGGTGCTTTATTGGTCCTAGGTTATGGAACAATCGTCCACTTATGCTGCGTGCATCTAACTCACTCATTTTTTAAGCGAAATCTAAAAACCTTATCACTTTACTAGGGTCTGTATGCAGTAACTTGAGTGCTGTTACCGTTATGCTTATTTTAGCGTTTATTTTTGCTGTACAGCACAATTGAGATACTGGTATGATTTTTATGGTTTATAAAAATATTACCATTACCATTATATGCCCGGATTATGTATCCGTTGTGTGGGCCAGGTATGAACTGGCTTCAATTCCCCGGCTTCGCGTTCTACGTGTTAGATTGTCTCATTGGTCGTATGTTATTATAACTGCTATCAATGTTAATTGTACTCTCAACACCTGGCCAGCCACATCAGCAACTGATAACAACTGAGACGATTAGCCTGGGATTGCACTGTTACATTATTATGTCAGCACGACCATCTCCACAGAAGTAGGGGAGAGCGGGGCTGATTGTAACAGGGGTAAGTTGTAACACCCCTGATATACGCGAAACTAAGATGCATGATATTCATTAGATTTATGCTAAATACTGACATTTTGAAACGTTCCCCTCACGCGATTTTTCATGATCTCATATCCATTGTTCCAAGAGAGACGCCATTTTTCTGTTTTAACGGGCCGAAAGTAATTTAATTAGATAAATGGCAGCGATTCAATAGATGGAAATGTCCAAAATGTTACAACAAGCCCCGGTCTCCCCTATATAACCTATTTGGACTACGAACACGATGCTTCAGTTTAGCATCACAATCATACCAGGGAAACCAAATATAATTTGTCATGAGTGCTAATCTAATAGGGAAGGGGTCTTTGCATAATTACAATTCTCATAAAGCTATTGTATACGTGACCTGATTTATTGTCCATCCCTAACATGTTTGATCCCTAACCCAGTTTTGCCTTGGACCTGTGTGACGCCTTTATTTCTTCGTTATTTATATGCCTAGCGCATCATGTTTTCAAAATACAATTATTACACTTGCTTATTCTATTATAAGCAATGTGTGACTGTGATGCTGGCAAAGGGCATTTTTCAGCGAGAAAACTATTATTAATTTGATCTTCTTTACAAAATGGTTAATCTAAAAAAATTGCAGAATGTCGCGAGGGATGGACGGAGAATGGGTCGAGGTGCTTCGCGTTCATCCCGTGTCCGAGCGGGTGCACAGCCAACGGGGCGAGGGAGACGTGTCTGAAGAAACACGCTCGTCTGGCCAAGGTTGCGTCAGCCGAGCAGCAAGAGTTTTTCATCCGATCCCTAAACACATCGACCTACATTATTCTGGGTGGGGACGATCGAGCCATAGAAGGAACATGGAGGTGGCCAGATGGATCCTTGATGGAGGACGGCTACCAAGTGTGGCTCCCAGGTCCTCGAATGAGTAGATAAATCAACATTCATTGATCACTTTACCTTCCCCCTTTCTTTTAGAATTTATTCTGTTTTTCATGTCATTTTTCGTCTCTTGTGATTTTCTAGAATAACAGTAACGATAGTGTTTATATTGCTACTTGATAGACTTTAAGACTATTGACGCACTTTACAGGTAAAACACATGTGGACAAGTGTAAAAAAATTAAATGTGCACGATATAAGAGACACAGATATTACGAACACACACGTATACAGATATATTAAATGATATATTAATTATATCGACTATCAAAAAGATCTGTTAAATGAGTGATTTAAAGGAAGATGGTGGTCTGGTGCCGTGAATGGCCGAGTGCGACTACGGGCTATAATTTGTGAGTTGTATCTGCGCTAAAATCCAGCAGTTCAAAATCACCAGTACACTTTGATCTAGTTTTGGAAAGAATAGAGAAAGTCTTTCTATTTCAACGGTTGATTTCGCTAGTATGAAAATAGTACGACTAATGTCGAAAAGCCACAATTCTCGCTTTTATGAGATAAATCGTGTGACGCCGTCGATTTCTAGTTTCGCTTTCACAGAAAGTGACGAGCGGAATAACAACTCCGCCATCCATTTTTGAATACGTCATCAGTCCTGCATGACATACATATTTTGGCAAAAAAAAACATTTAGCAAATATGTTCATAAAATAGTCGTTTCCCAAATGCATATTAATTTGCAAAAGCAGACATAGAAGACATAAAATACGAACACATTTTTGATTAACTGGGGTGAAACCACTAAGAGCAAAATAAATAATACATTATATTTTATACTCTTTTTGGTAAAATCTGCTTATTTTTTCCGTAGTCACCGATGATAAAGAATTCATTGGGTATACGTAGGCGTGTATTAAAGAAATTATTTATGTCTAGACAAATAAAAGTGAAAATGGTTGTTTTACGGAAGGTCAACGAAACGGCGGACGAAGGAAAAACTGCATGTTCCTGGATGCCCCCAAGGCCAATTGGAAAAGCATCGCCTGTACTTACTCTTTTGAGGCTGCAAACAACGCGAGTTTTATATGCGAGATGTCGCCCACCTCGCTCTAATTGGCCCAGCAAATCACAATATATCAGATAACCAATCAGAATTATGTTCCGCTTCTACATAGCATACGTACACAGGGTTCATACGTTTACTGAACTATAATACAATACACACATGCATTCGTTTTATAGCCATACACATCTACAGACGTGCGCGGATGTCTCCATATCAAAAATTAAAATAGTGTGTCGAAGACTGATTTTTTTGCATTTAACATTTAGCGAAGTTTATGCACTAACGCAGCCTTTGGTTGTTGACGTAATACCGAAAATATACAGACAACCTTAACCGTTCTTCATTTGTCAGTTTTCTCGATATATCGCAGCGGAAACGGTTCCCATTTCTGATTAGATTCGTTAACGGGTCA
>WURV02147857.1:0-17970 GCA_011762755.2 Epimenia babai | reverse complement strand
TACTCGTCCTCGACGTCCACCCCACACTCACATAGCCGCCCATGTAATTCGCGTTTTGGCCGCTCCCACCGGCCACGCTCTACGCGCAGGTTATGCGACGACAGGCGCAGCCGGGTGAGAGCGACCTCGAATCTCTGAGGCATTCCGAGTTTGAGGTGGGCGGCGAGGACGGGTACCGGGCTTAGATGTCGATAGAGGCGGCCTTTACTGATCGATTCGACTTCGGCCCGCCACGTCTGGTAATACTGGTCAATTAAACAAAACAGTTTCAAATGAACTGATTGGTCCCGTTTAAGGCGATTTTCAAGCTTCATTTCAATCATTTTCGCGCAAAAAGACATGAACACCACACGGCTAGGTAGGTTCTGGAAAGGTGTGTAAAAAGTTTAGCTTTTATATGCGGCATTTTAAAGATGCTCGCGAACAATTTCAGGTAAGGGAGGGGGCAGCTCGATCACACGCTAGCCTGACCCACAATGGAATCATCATGATGTAGCGCTGTTATACGGGTCGACTTGAAGCACATCGCGTAATACTTGAGTGATAGTGTCTCATCGGGCTTCATCCGTCCGTCCGTCCGATGTTAACATTTTTAGCTCACTTGAGCTTATGCTCTGTGAGCTTTTCTGATCGGAGTTCGTCCTTCCTTACGATGCTAGCATTTTCTTAAAAAATCTTCTCAAGAACCACTTATTGCAGAGGTCTGCCACTTGGCAGATATTGGACTAGGGATGGTCTCTTAGATTTGTTCATGGTATCATCATCACAGCTAGGGGAGGTAACTGCAGCCGATGTTCATATTTTTTTTAATAAAATCTACTCAAGAACCGCTTATCGCGGAGGTCTGCTATTTGGCATATATTATCTTTGGGTTGGTCTCTACTAGATTTGTTCATGGTATCATTACTGCACACAAGGGATGTAACTTATGCCGATGTTTGTATTTTTTCTTATAAAATCGTCTCAATAACCGCTTATTGGGTCTGCCATCTGGCGAATATTCTCCTAGGGTTAGTATCTTTTAGATTTGTTAAGCATCTCGTCATGGGAGCAAAGGGGGTAATTTCTATTGACTTTTTAAATTGGAAATCCTTATTTCCATGTCAGCTCGGTGCGAAGTTCTGCCATTTTTCAGATATTCAGATTTGTTTAGGGCATCTCTGTTTTGGCAATTAGATATGATTTCAGCCTAGGTTTTTTTTCCTAATACTGTATTTTTTGTTTTAGTATCGTATTGGGTTTTTGTTGAATCTCTTCGGCCTCTTGTCTTGTTTCAGTATCGTAATGGGTATTGTCGGATCTCTTTGGCCTCATGTCCTGTTTTAGTATCGTAATGGATATTGTTGGGTGTCTGGCCTCTTGTCTTGTTTCAGCATCGTAATGGGCACTGTCGGATCTCTTTGGCCTCTTGTCTTGTTTCAGTATGGTAATGGATATTGTCAGGTATATTTGGCCTTTTGTTTTGATTCAGGGTCGTAATGTGTACTGTCAGGTCTCTTTGGCCTTTTGTCTGGTTTCAGTATCGCAATGGATATTGTCAGGTATCTTTGGCCTCTTGTTTTTGGTGTCAAGCAGTCTCCGTGTCTTCTCCTTGGCCTCTTGTTCTGTCTTTTTTTTTCTTTTTTTTCAGGTGAGCGTCTTGAGACCTCTTGGGCCTATTGTCTTTAAGAAAATTTTGCAAAAATCATTAATCATAACTTTGTCATGTGGCAGATATTCTCCCGGGGTTGGTTAGATTTTAGATTTCTTAAGCTTATTTGACTATCGGACAAAGGGGAAGTAATTTTTGAATCGCTTGTCGTAAATCTCTCCAATTTGGGAAGATATTATCCTTGGGTTGGTCTCTTTTAGATTTGTAAAGCATATCATCAGGCCGAGGGGAGGTAATTGAGGCCAATGTGTGTATCTATATTTTCAAAAATTTTCACAACAAACTTAAATTTTCTAAATGCTCCCATGTTCCAGAAGTCTTTTTAGGCCCCTTTGGCGTTTAGTTTTAATATCTGAATGAGTGTTTTGAAGCCTGTTTAGCCAGTGGTTTCAATATTCGGAAGGATGTTTTGAGGCCTCTGTGACCTGCTGTTCTAATATCCGAGTGTCTGGGGACCTCTTAAGGCTTTTGTTTTTTTCCCTTTTTTCAGTTTTTGTTTTTATGGCTTTATTTATTTTCCATCTGAGTAAATGCATTTGATAGCGATATTCGATTTCTAATTACCATAAATAAGCTATGTTTGAAATGTGTATCACTATACAGTATGATTTGTATGGCCTGTATTCTAAGTGCGGGAGTAGAGTGTTCAGCGTGTAATGTAACAATATTATATATACCTTATATGTAGGCCTACATCAGCGTGGTCTGCGCACAGCAGGCATCATTCAAAGGTAACACATTCATCCCACATTCCAGTAGCCATCCCACTAAACTAGCTTCCAGGACACTTCTAGAAGTGCTTTTCTGGCCTCTTCGGCCTTTTGTTTTTATATCTGCATGATTGGTTTGAGGCATGTCTCGCCATCTTGTTTTAATATCGGAATGATTGTTTTGAGACAGGTTTGGCCTCTTATTTAAATATCCAGATGTTTGGAGGCCTCTTTGAGGCCTTTCCTTTTTTAGTCTTAGTTTTTTGTTTTTTATTTATTTTGCGACAGTTGTTCTTGAGTTTTCGTTTATATTCAGGCATCTTAAGTGCTTCTTTCTTCGGTTTGTCTTGTTTACTTTTTCCCAATAGTCAGATGAGCGTCTTGAGGCCTCTGTGGCCTTTTGCTATAGATTACTTGGACGAAAAGGTGCAGAGCTCTCACCCAATATATAATTGAATATAACCAACAATAGCCCAACCTGTGTGAATTTTGTGATTGTAAAGTGAAAAAACACACGACAATCGCGTCATATATTTTACACATCGACGATTACGTTTTACACAACTCACCGTGCTGGGTTTTATACAAACCGATCAGAAGTTAATGTCAAATGTGGAACATAGTCGAGATATTACATTAAAAGAAGGTAAAATTATAATGTATATCATTGTCTACGTCTCATCTTTATGTGATTATATCGACGAAAGTCGATGATGATCTGGACTCCCTCAAATGTATATCGCTTAGTGAAATAGGACATTTCATTGTTAACCTTGTCGTATTAGCAGCTTATAATGGAGACCGAGCAATGAATACAAGACATCGTCGATTAAGTATTCATCCGCCAGTCAACTGGCTAACTAACGTCACTACCGTATTGTACCACGTGGGAACACCGTGTTTGTGTACTGGAATTGCGGCGTTCGCGACTGGTTGTTACATCCGGCGCTTACTGGTATGTCTCCTCCCACCATTGGTGTACAGGATATGATGATATTTATTAAATATGATTAGATTTATTCGCCCGACGAACCTGAATCCGAATATTTAAATGATTAGAAGTGACGATAGTTCCACGTAGAATGTGGATAGGTGTTGGACTATCATGACGACATCGTTACATTCCCACGACTATTTGGAATAATAGTTTTGATATTATCATGTTTTTAATTTCTTATGTTGAATTAAAAACTAACACAAAATTGTACTAAACAAGTACGACTCGGTGTGAGTACTCTATCTTTAATTATAATCACAAAGTAATAACAATCTCAGCTTTCTAATAACAATTTAACACTAGCAGTTACTAAACGGTTACACGTAATTGGAACCTAATCAGTAGGCTAGAGTCTTATTCTATCGTCTAAATCACGATGATAACTTTACGACTTGTACGGTTTATAGGAACGTAGTAATTTAAGACACTGGCTTTTTATAAGCTACGGGGCAGACTCTAGAATATTCCCAATGACCCATTTATTAAAGATAAACAATATCGAGCCAATAGAGTGTAACATAGGCGTGGCGCGCCGTGATTGACACGTGCGCGAACAATCAAGGGGATTCCCTGTTTGCTGTGAGAATATTCCTACCGGTTAAACCGTGTATGTTATAGATATAACGAGTTTATTTTTTTATTGGAACCAATCAAATTAATAATGTGACGTTTTTATAAATCGAACATTCAATCGAAAACTAAAGGTATTGGAACTATATAACGCTGTTGAAAAGAAAATAGTTTTTATCTTGATAATCACAAGGGATAAAATAAAGCGATAGAATACGCGGGGGGGTGTTAGTCGGAACACTTGATGTAGAATAATAATGTTTTTTTCTCACAAAATAACGATGGTGAGTTGTTGGTTTGTGTAGATGGCGTCGTCTGTTGGCCTCGTGCCGGAGATCTTAGCTCTAGCGACGTCGCTCCAGTGTTTCCGCACTAATATTCAACTGACGATGATGAAACTGTTTAGTTATCAGGTAGCGTAATAAACCAATTTTATCCGTCCCTCATTGTTTTATTTTAGCCTAACTTATAGACTCAATACACATAACACCGCGTATATTTTTTTCATCCTTCGATAATAACCGCCCAGAGCATATTAGTGACATGCGTGTCACTCAGGGTCGATATAAATTCAATGAGATAAGTCTGCCAAAGGAAGTATTTCACGATATATAGATCTGCGGTGCTTTTGATGACATCGGCGGCTCGCGTACCCCCCGGGAGAGGCGGCGGACGTATATCCACACACATGTTGAAATGACAATTGAATATGGGGCGCTTTCTGTATTAGCCATACTGCATGATACGAAAAAGTTCAGGGTAACACTTTAAAGACTAAAGGAAGTATCAACAATTAACAATTAACACAGGCTTGCACGTGCGTGTGGTGCATGCATGGAATGAAGTGAAATTTATGTGATTAAAGCGTACTTATTAGCTTAGCTGTCAAACACACTTTACATGAAACAATAGCCTAATGGTCTAAGACTATAATGTAATTACTCAAACTATATAAAATTAACACTTAACAGTATACAGGTAATACAGATCAATGTCAGATACAACTAAGTACATTTACAGTGAGCACGAAATAGATAACAATGTTGAATAATACAGTGGAAAGTAGAACAAATATCGAAAGAGGAAATCATATCAACAAATTATATTTCATTAAAACATGCATTATGGTGAAAAGTGCTGAGACATGCATGATACGAGTAACCATACGCAAAATGGCACTCACAAGTGGATTAAAACCAAGGCAAATTCACCAGTCATTAGGCTTTTGAGGAAAATCCAGCCACCTGAATCTTCATAAACTATACATAATATTCAAGTGATCCTATGGTAGTGTTTTGTCTTAATTCACATTCGGCCTACCTGCATTATGCAAGCTACAGAAAAATCACGTTATTGTTTTTAGATTACTGCCGTTGTTTGTAATAACAGGCTCAGAAAGGATTTCTCGGAACACTTCGCCAAGGTCTGTGGACGTTGCGGACTGTCCTCGTTATGACTCAGGTATTTCATTCGTTATTATAACAGATTCGGAACGGATTTATTTGGATTAACCAAGGTCTGTGAGCTGCTGCACGCAACGTCCTCGCCCTCACTTGCGTGTATTTTCTAGAGTGAGAAGGTTGATCTTGTTTACCGTTAGTCGTTATGAACATCGCGCGCCTGCAGAACGGGTTCATTAAAAAAAATACAATGCTATAGTATTGACAAAAATCCATAATACCATAGCATCACGTCCGAGCTGCATTACCCAAGGTTTTTATTGTGCTTTTTATTACTATTGGGCTCAGAACGCTCAAGACCGAGTCGTCACGGTTTTGTTTCTAGAGCGACCGTCTGTCGCTCCATGCAGCAATAAATACGTTCTTTGTCCAATCGCGGTTTATCCCGAATGCGCTATCCCGTTTATCTATCCTACAGAACTTCTTTCTTCATGTGGTCTGAATCTGCTGTAGTATTTTTTCCGGTTTTTGTCTGTGCATTTCTCTCCAGCTATTCATAAAACCACATTGGCTACCCCATTACCATCACATTAATAGGCTATGGAAAACACCACAAAAATCAACGAAGCAATTGACGAGAGAGTCCATCATCATGCTTGTTACAGATATCTGTGTATATCGCCGGCTATTACACACGGACTTTAAACATCAGTTGTTCTAAAAAACGGTGCTGAAGACCTAAATGCACAGGAGAAAGCTTGCCTGTAGCTCAGTTGGTAGAGCACCAGACCGGCTATCTAGTGGTCGCGGGTTCGAGTACCATCAGAGGTCTAGGTTTTTTCTGTGTATTTCTCTCCAACTATTCATAGAACCACAATAGCTACCCCATAACCATCACATTGTATACATGTGGTACGGACTGCTCGACAAACAATTTTGATAAACTTTCAAACTTAACAAAATAGCTACGGTCAGATTTCAAAGTTTTAGAACGAACCTGCTTCCGGTCAATAGCGTGTTTAGCAAGTACATTTTATCTACTATCTTCGCTGAACGGACATTGTAAACAAATACAGTATGGCGTGCGTAATCTGTCTGTTTTAGTAAAATCATGGCGTCAAGATCGTTCACTTCAAGTTAATCAGAAAGGCTAGCTTAAAGAATACAGAATTGTACGGAAAATTGTTTCTTTTGACCACTCACTGAACCTCGCATCCTTCCATTTAATGTTGTTCTGTTTACTGAACGTCTCGCTGCAGCCACAAGCTTTTATGGTCGGCATGTTATCGAGCTTATTGTCGCAGTGTTTTGTCTGGAGCCAAGATAACACGATCAAGGTCGACCACGTCCTCATGCTCTGCGCAACTGGTACTCTATCGGCATCTCTCACGTGCGCCTTGATCGGTTCGTTAGTTTTACGCATAACTATCACTGTAATTATAATGTTATATATATATATATATAAAGAAGGAACGTGGTTAGGTGTCCGTTCATCCGTGTACTGACGATCATTAGAAGTAGACGATGTGGAGTAAATTACGATGTTTTTACAGGTGTTTTGGTGATGACGTGTGTGATTTGTGGTCGTAAATACGGCGTGAACTACGATAACGTAGCCATACCCTGTGTATGCAGCCTCACAATATTCACGTCCTTCACCATGACGACCGGTATCGCCACACTACTCTGCTACTATAGCAACGCCAGTAAGTGTCGTCCACACTTTCTCGCAGCGTTAAAACCACGGGTCGCGCGGCTTATTAACAACCAGTGCAAAACATGACGCCCAGCATTCCACAAACCGTGTACCGCACCCTTTCAATGACCTTTTATGTCGACAATAATCATTAAATAACCATAACGAAGTTAAAAAAGCAGTACGTATGTGTTTCGAGTTGTTAAAATCGGATGTACCAAAAACTTTGCCGTTTGAAAGGTCTTTTTTCAACATTTAAGTAACATCATCTTCATCCCCCAGATTCTTTTTGGATTTTTGTTCCTTTGTTCTGACCTCATTACAATCGCTGCCACAGTCGGAGTCTAAATTTCTGGTCGCACGCCAGATTTGCTTGCTCAGTGCTCCACTAGCCCGAGGTTGTATATAAGGCCGTGAGAATGGCTTTACTCTAGCGAGAGTATTTCTGGGCTTATTCCGTACTTAAAATTATACATTCTCACATTTGACATGCTAATGCGCAAGAAATGTTTCCGTTCCTCCGAGAGGTTCGGAAAATCAAAGAACAGGTACCTTGTTTTCCGATAACGTCGGAGTAAATTAGGTAACTTCCTAAAATATACTCCAACTGAATCATCTAAATATCACGAGTTTTGACCGGGGGAGGGGGCAGAAAAGGTCTCGCACCAGCTCATTTCTTACTCTCGAGGGTCCTGCACCAGTGTATATACCACCTATATATAGGTCGCGGGCACACTGCGTTTGAGTAAGATGTGTGTTTTATAGAGGTTACACGTAACTAGATAGACAATATGCAGGGTTTGGGCAGGTTGTCCACCTGGGAATCGTCCTCGTCCTCTTCACCGTGACGATCGTCTGTTTACTTTCTTCTAACTACACGCCCGTCCTGTCAGACATCGTCGAGATGTCGTGGGCGCCCTTCATCTACACCACCATCATTAGTAGGTACGTGTAACTACTAGTAATGCGGTCCTAGCAACATACTTAAACATCGTCGAGATGTCGTCGGCGCCCTTCATCTACACCACCATCATTAGTAGGTACGTGTAACTACTAGTAATGCGGTCCTAGACATCGTCGGTGGCTCTCTATAGTCAAGTCTGTGACTTTTTATGATACAAGATTTGATAAACTTGGCAAACCCACATAGGCGGTAAGAATAGAACTATTTCCTCCATACATCTACAACACTAGACGTTTATGAACCAAAAAATTGCCAATAGAAATAATCGTTTTTCGTCGTTCCAGTTGGCTTTGATCATTAACATAATTTCTTATTGATTGATTAAGTCTGAAGCAACGTACCAGATTACTAATTGAGTCTAATTCCCTTTCTTGCGATATTTTATGTCCGCAAGAAGCGGTCCATAACTAAAAAAAACCTCCCCGCTTCGGGATCGGTATGTCGTCTGTCCCAGCGCCACTTTTTCCCGATTCTTCTATCTCCTTTTTCTGCCTGATAAGTGGATTTCAGGTGATTCCATTTAACCTTGCAGTGTGAGGCTGTGGATTGAATTCTTAAGCAAAACCTTTGTTGAATCTTTGCTCTGAGGCTAGATTAGAATTTTCTCCTCCTTCATTACGAAACAAACTAAAACAAGTCAAGTAACATTGCTCGGGTTGGCGTAAAGTTCGCGACACTTTGTGGTCTGCGGAGCATGCGCGGTAATTTTTCTAGTAAAGTGGTCTGACCACGTTTTGATTACTCTATGGTTTGACGTCGGGGATTATATATTTGGTGTAGCGATTTTTATGTTTGCTTCGGTTTTCCTACAGCGCCACAGGCACTTTATCAGAACTAGGAGCATTGAAGTACAAACTCACGCAAGCCTCCGTATTACATCCCATCGTGACTTGTAAGTGACTGGGGTAGAATGGGAATTTAATCTTGTGGTCGTATAAACACATACCACTGTAAGAATAAGTCGTCGATATAATCATGAAAACTATGGGAATCTAATTATTTAATAGGGCAATCAATCTATATTGGTGATCTAATTGTTTGATATTGGCGACCTAATTATTTCAAATTGGTGATCTAATTGTTTCAAATTGGTGATCTAATTGTTTCATATTAATGATCTAATTGTTTGATATTGATCTCATTATTCGATATTGGCGATCGAATCATTCAATATTGGCCATTGTTTGATATGGATGATCTAATTGTTCAATATTGGTGATCTAATTGTTCTATATTGGTGATCTAATTGTTCGACATTGGTGATCTAATTGTTCAATATTGGTGATCTACTTGTTTGATATCGATGATCTAATTGTTCGATTTTGGTGATTGTTTAATATGGATGATCTAATTGTTTGGTATTGGTGAACTAATTGTTCTATATTAGTGATCTAATTGTTTGATATTCGCGATCGAATCATTTGATATTGGCGATTGTTTAATATGGATGATCTAATTGTTTGGTATTGGTGAACTAATTGTTCTATATTAGTGATCTATTTGTTTGATATTCGCGATCGAATCATTTGATATTGGCGATTGTTTGATATGGATGATCTAATTTTTTAATATTGGTGAACTAATCGTTGGATTTTCTTGGTCTAATTATTCGATGTTGGTGATCTTATTATTCGATGTTGGTGATCTTATTGTTTGATTTTGTGATATAATTGTTCGATATTGGTGATCTAATTGATTGACAGCCAGGCTGATAGGTACACGTTAATCAAACAAATGATATCCGACGAATTCGTTAAATCAGGTTCAAATTTGGTATAAGATTAATTTATATATAAATGATTGTGCCTATTGGGGAAAGACATATAGAACACGGCTTATAAGGATGATAATGTATTTATATTATTAAATATTATTGCGTATATTATCAGCTGTAAGTGCATTCGCGACGATCTTCCAATCGAGGCAGTTGAGTGGGAATTTAGACCGCGGTTTGACATCGCGCATGCGCGGCGGACCTAGCTTCCGTGATCCCATTGATCTTTTACTAGGAGACGGTACGTCGTTCGCTATTTTATTTTATAGCAACGTAAACGGCTACGTTTAATGTTATTCTACCGAACCGTGCGACAACGTGACAGATTCGGGTCTTTAATTCCGGCACAAAATGCACCAGACTCGTGCAATGAAGATTTGAATCTGATTTATATCACCGCATTGACTGAGCACAATGATATACTAGTGGTGATTTATGGGTCACCGGGTCACCCCCTTTAGATAATCATGAATAATATGTAAATTTTCGTATTGTATCAACTCAACCGTACCGGTGGTACCTTACTGTGACACTCGTTGTGGAGCTCATATTCGTTGTACTTGTTGTATTTGATGTACTCGTTGTATTCGTCGTACTCGGTGTGTTCGTCGTAGACGTTGTACTCGTCGTATTCGTCGTACTCGGTGTGTTCGCCGTAGTCGTTGTACTCGTCGTATTCGTCGTACTCGGTGTGTTCGCCGTAGTCGTTGTACTCGTTGTATTCGTCGTAGTCGTTGTATTCGTCGTATTCGTGGTAGTCGTTCTACTCGTTGCACTAGTTATACTCTTATACACCCTCCCTCGCGGATACCGTCCGTTATGGTCTTACGACCGAAAATTCTACCCCAGACAGGGCAGGTAACGTCACTCGGACCCTACTGGCGTGTGTCGTGATCACCCATACACTACTTACGGCAGGCGTTGCCGTGTTATGCGGGTGGACCATCAGTCACTGGCAGTTCGCGGCACCCACGTACCTCGCGCTGGTTGCGCTACAGGTATACACTATACAGAGCATCCCCTCCCCCAATGCATTTTTTTAGACGACCTGCTACAAACTCAAAATGTAACGAATATACATGATATGGGTATCATTAGAGAGGCCTGTTACTTCTCTCTAAAATAAACTAAGAAAAATTAAAATCAATCAACATTTGTCAGATACGGATATTTTCCAAAGACAGCTCAAAATGCCATCGGGACCAAGTTTTATGTAGGCTCTTTTGTGCCACTGGCATGTTTGTGTGTTAAGAGGGTGTGACGGCTTCAGGCCCACTCCTTCTACCTGGCCTCCCACTCCACGCACAAGTGGGCCCTCTTCGCCATATCACATACGGCCCTGCGAACGACGCCAGGAGTCAGCCTCAAGCTGTCGACCTCGGCAGTTATTCGGTCTCTCAGTGTTTGCAAGTCAGCCGGGGGGGGGAGTCCTGTAGACCATGGACTTCAGGAATCCCCAGAGGTAAAAGTTACAAGAGGTAAGATCTGGGGAACGAGGTGGCCACTCCACGTCATGGTTCCGAGCGATCACCAAAGACTTGGTGTAGACGATCTCGCACAGCTCTGAGACGATGGGCGGGTGCCCCATCCTGTGCCCACCATAGACGCGTTTACACTCTCTACTGCTGAAATTCAAAGTTCGCGTCCAGAACAGGAAGAGGATGTCATTGTTAAGGAGGTCCACGTACCGCTGCCCATTCAGATTGCCGTGAAACAAGACGGGGCCGATCATGAGATCATTGCCACATAGACATATCCACACAGTCACTTTCTTACGCTAAAAGTTGCGATCGAAATTAAATGGCGGTGGATGGCCCATGGGTGCATACTGGCGCGCGTTATGTGAGTTGACCCTGCCATCGAGGGTGAAGGCTGCCTCATCACCAATGACGATATGTTGGAGGAAGCGATAATCGGCCTGGAGTCTCCCAACCATCCACTGAGAGAAGCGGAGTCTCCGCGGAAGTTCGGATGGCAAGAGGCGAGGGCGAGTGTGCATCTGGTACGGGCGGAAGCGCAGGTCCAGGCGTGTAATCCGGTTGAACGTGGTGTGTGGCAGGCCCAACCCCTTACGTGGACGTGGGGTTGACATTTAGTTGCCCGACAACCGCCTCGATGTTAGCAACCGAGCGCCCTGTTCGCCGACGACCAGCTCGCCCGGGGGTCAGGTTAAAGTTGGTACCATGTTGTTGATATTTGCGAACATTTCGCAAAATGGTACTAGCTGCTGGCGGATTTCGACCGGAGAGTTGAACCATGAAGGCATCGATAACGGCATTTTTCGTCCTAATGCATTCCGTGACACAGAATACCCTCTGCTCAGGGGTCAGGTAAACACCAACCATGGCTAATTAATGACTTCAAAGGGATGCAGGTGGTAGTCAAAAATGAATTTTACGAACGCGGAGAGGGGCAAATTGATCCCGCCCCATGCCCCAGTTTCCCTGTATCCAATGTAGGTCATTCATATGGGCTTGGCGTGTAACTCTGGGAGTAATTGGGTCACGGTATGGAATGTTAAACTTGGTCCCGATGGCATTTTGACCTGTCTCGAGAGAATATGAATATCTCCATAACAAATGTTGATTGATTTGAATTTTTATATGTTATTTTAAAGAGAGAGAGCAAGCCTTTCTAATGATACCAATATTAAATATATTCGTTACATTAGAGTTTGTAGCAAGTCATCGAAAACAATTGCATTTTCTGGGACGCTCTGTACATGAACGATCAGAAAGTTCTTTCATAAATCCGTGTCATGTAACCTATGACAACTCCATTTTATGTCAATCATTTTATGTTTCGTGTAAGTTTCACCTCTACAAGGTATTTTAAAGGCACAATTTTCTCTGCATATTGAGGACCGCTATAATTAGTTTTGAATAATGTAACTGAATATGTCGATGTATTTATCGAATATGGAAGTATGATTACTGGGTATGTCGATATAGAATCCTTTCTCGTTTGGATTACTGTAATTCTCTTTTAGTCGGCGCCCCTTTCTATCTTATTCACCGTTAATTATTCTACAGTTAGTCCAGAACAGTGCAGCTCGTGTGATCTATCAACAATCAAAATTTTCTCGTATTACACCTCGCCTGGTAGAGCTACACTCGCTGCCTGTGTCGCAGAGGATCATTTACAAGGTGCTGGCTTTCGTTCAAAAAGCTATGCACCGCTCTGGCCCTGCGTACATCAACATCTCTGACATCGTTTCTGGTTATGTGTCCTGTCGCTCCCTCGGGTCTGCCTCTCAGTGTCTCGCGGCAGTTCACAACTGTCGTCTAGTCGCTACTTGAACGCGCTACTTTCGCTTTGCCGGACCGGCTCTATGGAATGCACTGCCCTCGAAATGAGAAGCATTGTTAGTTTCTTCATTAACATTGTTACGACTACACCTTTTCCAATATTTGTTGCTATTTGCCCACCAGCATGGACCATACTGGGAGCATGCCTGCATGGAGTTGGGGAGGGGTATATAAATAGCTAATATATGTTTATTTATTATTTATATATTAATTTTATTGACTATATCATAAAATTTATGAAGTTCAGTAAAGAGATAGAAGCAGATTTTGGTTGTCTCGTTTCAGAGTCTGGGTAACATCGTACTCGTACACTGGCTCACGCATGTCCTCTGGGACATGGATTATGACGCGCAGATACAGGGTGCGTCTTACGTCATAGCTGCGAATGACGTCATTGTAACTGTTGAACTGGGCGTTCTATTTATTTGGGTGGTTCCGTTTCTAATGAGGCACGGCTATACGCTACTACTGACAGTACGCGACGAGTTGACCCGTTAGTCCGTTACTTGGCGAGTGTAACTAAGAGTGGGGCTTGCGAAGCGCATGCCATTTATACAAATACCATGGCTACTTGTCGAAATATCGATATAACATCCAGAGATACTGTATTAGAAATAAACGCCATTACAATAAATGGAAAATAAAAGCATCTTCATCCGTAACGTGTGTTCAAATACGATTTTCATCAATTAATGAAATGAAATTTTATTGATTTATAGTGCCCTTTTAACACATAGGTATCAAAGACACTTTACAAATTTACTAAAACCATATGTAACTAAAAAACAGTTTCAAGATACTGTAAGAGAAAGTACAGTTAAATTGCAGAGAGATGAAACCTATACAGTATTATCGCAAGAACATATAATCACAGTGTCAAATGTTACATTATAACACCCACCGGGAGAAATTAGTTAGATGAAACAGTCACACAGGATTAATTAACTACATTATGCACTAACACAGAACAGAGACAATGATAATACAATTACATAAAGTAACATTATACATAACAACAGAGAATGCAACAGATAATATGCTTTGTCAGATGTCCATGACAGTGAGGTCAGGTTTACCTGTTTTAGATACCATAATAATCACACGGTGTATACGTCTGGGATATTTTTCAAAAAGAAACAAGAAATCCAACCTATACAACGTGAAAGACGGTAAATTATATAAATACCCCGTTTATTAAGCTAAAGTACTAGTACTCGCCATTCGCTGGACGCTACGGTGAGCTCTGTAGCTAGTACTCACCATTCACTGGACGCTACGGTGAGCTCTGTAGCTAGTACTCACCATTCACTGGACGCTAAGGTGAGCTCTGTAGCTAGTACTCACCATTCACTGGACGCTAAGGTGAGCTCTGTAGCCAGTACTCATCAGTTTTGTAGCTAGCACTCGTCATGCACCAGGCCGAATATTGATGTAGTGCGCTCAGTTTATTACGCGTACTCGTCAGTCATCGACCAACCTATACAAAAATGGATAAAAATAATGTGATACAAAAATTTATAATTTTTATGGCGTGATTTGGGCCTAACGCCACTTGGCGCTTGAAAAAGTTTCTGCAAAAGGCAGTAAGCTATCAAGGCCATCATGCCCCACCCTACAGTTTCATTTTACCAGTATACAATACCCTCTCTTTCCCATTTCGAGTAAACTGCGGTGTACCGCAAGGGTTCATCGCAGGCCCAATGCTTTTTCTAATGTCCATTAACGACCACACATCAATCGGTAATTGCTACCCGTTTGCCGAAGACTTCATCGTCGAGCAAACAGGTAGCACACCTCAAAAAGCAACCGACAATATTAACCAATTAATTCCTAAATTCACGTCTTGGTACAGAACAAATCTGCTTAAGCCTAATTCAGACAAAAATACTGCCTCTTCCTCTCTTATCGCACAAGCCCAGTATTCTAGTCACCTTGACTTAGGCTTTAACGAGGTTATGATCAGGTAACAAAATGGTGTCGCTCTCTCGAGGTCTGGTCACGTATTTAATTGTCAATACTATAACGGGTAGGGGCTGGTATCTCCACACATAACCACACAAACCTGGCTGTTGTTAGAGACACAAACGGCGATGCTGCATTGTCAACATTTTGGCGGCTGCTTGCACCACACTAACCACATCAACCACTACTACACCAACCACAACAGCCACTAGCACGTCAACCACACGACCAGGCACAACCATAGTAACCACTACCACATTAAGCACAACAACCACTGCAACATCAACCACAACAACCAGTACCACATCGACCACAACAACCACCACCACACCAACCACAATAACCACTAGCACGTCAACCACAACACCAACCATAGCAACTACTACTACTACATTAACCACAACAACCACTACCACACATCAACCACAACAACCAGTACCACATCGACCACAACACCAACCATAGCAACTACTACTACATTAACCACAACAACCACTACCACATCAACCACAACAACCAGTACCACATCAACCACAACAATCAAAATAACAACCACGACAACGACAACCGTACAGCGCATGCCATGATCTCCCTACAATCCCTCTCCAGTGGACGTCGTGGCAGCTACCTTACTCGTCGCTTGCACAATCAACAAATTCAGCCAACCAATGTGTTCAAATCGAAATAAGCTCAAATATAGTTGGGATATAGCTATATATGGGAGCAGGCAAATATTGACCAAAAGGCGTTTGCAGATAGCGCCGGGCGATGGGTCAACGCTGGAGGTAATTAAATAACGTCAGAGAGTGGATTCACGAAATACGGGTAAACGCTGAGTAAACAGAAATTACCTGGACATATACTGTAGTTCTTCAATTGAAAATGATCAAACTACATGGGATGTTTCTTTTTGACTCGTATAACATACATCTGCGATTAAAATACAAATAAATACTCTGTATTAGCTTACACAAATTGTCATATAATTATTAGAGTACAACTACTGTAGAATCTACAAATGTTCTAAACAGTTTCATTGTTGCATCAATTATTATATAAACACCGCCGCAACAAATTGAACACTTGTTGCTGTTATTGTTGTTGTTGTTGCTGCTGCTGCTCCTGTTGCTGCTGTTGCTGTTAGTGTTGTTGTTGCTGTTGCTGCTCCTGTTGCTGCTGTGTTTACTGTCGCTGCTTTGTTGTTACCGTCGTCGTCGTCGTCATCGTCATCATCGTCGGTAATATTAATGGCGTCGCGTTAGTACCTATTCACACCAAGCGCGCGCGAACCAACTGAAGCTATGTAATTCGTTGCCTTCTGCGCGATTTATTGTCCCCCTTCTCGTTGAAATATCATGTATATTTATTTCTCTTAGCTCATATGTCCAAAGTGCACATTGCATGTACACTACGCAGTATTCTTTAGACCAGATACCGTCGTTTACGTTTACCGTATTATGTGCGTCACCTTCGTCGTATTTGTTACGTTTGTTACTTCCCCTGAATTCGTTTCGCGTCCCATGTCAATCGGCACTAATGCTAGGCACGCAAGCGGTGAAATTCGCCTTCACTAACACAGAGAGACAATCGTGAGTTATTCGCCTGATTGTCTACGGGTGTAGCTTTGAAATGAACTGATTTACCGTTTAAACTCGTAAGCTCGAGTCAAAGGGACAGTGTCCCTCTATAATGATTCGAAATAGCTTACGCCAGCCCCCGAGAAAGAGTTTATTGCACATCCGGACGGATTTGCTTTATACACCGAGTGGCCTATAAAAATTTAAAAGCAAAGGTTTCCCTCTATATATGTATTTTAGAGACATCGGCGCTGTTCTCTTTAGAATCGAATGAATGTTTGATGTTCCAGCCTTCCTAAACTGGTGAGTAAATATGAATATTATCATAGTCTCTCGGAATTGTTGTTTCAAATCTTTAAATCTTTATTTTACATGTGAAAATCTGTATCGTACTCACTTAGAGATGATAAATGAATCCTTATCCACAAGAAATTTTGTTATAATCGTCTTTTGACGAAAACAAGAAAAAACACAACTCACACCAAGATTACTCTATGACAAATATTTCCTTTTTAAAATAACACGGTCATATATTAAAAGTTTGACACTCGTGAGTAGTTTTGACGTCATTACACAGAGAATAGACGAGTTGAAACTATAGAGATATTCCTACATGTACGCTACAGGTACATCTGACTAACGTACTCATTGGTGATATGCCTGGACAACTACAACGTCAACATTTCACGTAGTGAGCCCGTCATGCAACATGACACAGAGGAACGTCGACCCTTTCACGGCAAATTGCCTATATATTGTGACGTTGTCAAGCACAGCGCCCCGATCTACACAAAAACCGGTGACGTCGCCGATGACGCCACGGCGACACCCACTTCAAATACCGTCACAAATATCACATGGAATGACGCAGCGAAAGACAAGGATACCCCAGTGTGGCGTCCTCCGGTAAATGAATTCGGCTCAAGGCACATGGACGTACACAAGAATCAAAACGAAAATTTCCATACCGCGTTCCCTTCGACAGGTAGATTCAAGACATATTATTGTTATATCGAGAAGTAAAGACTTGTTCTATAAAAATTCAAATCAATACTTACAGGGGCAGACTCACTCTAAATAGTTCCTTAGTCAAGTAAATATACTCTAGAGACTTGATGGTTGCTCCAAAAGTTAGCCTACTCTATCAAAAATTGAATGGTCCTTTGATAAGTACACCTACTGTATTATGAAAAGAAATGTTCCTTTTCCATAAAGACCTACTTTATAACAAATAGAATGGTTATATCGCCAGGTAGACCTAATTTATAATAAATAGAATGGTTATATCGCCAGGTAGACCTAATTTATAATAAATAAAATGGTTCTATCGCCAGGTAGACCTAATTTATAATAAATAAAAT